>CM021104.1:98648836-98689504 GCA_007115665.2 Sequoiadendron giganteum
TAACTTCTTTACCCAAATCGGGTCTTGTCTGCCACCCTGAGTCGACCTACAATAACTACTGCTACGACTTTAGCCTCTAGAAAATTATCACTCTAACACTGAGTCATGTGTCCACATCTCATTTTCCATCCACTTCTATCATCGAGTCCAACTCAGTCAAGACTGGCCCTGATCTTGACCGAGCTCTCCAAGTCTTTACTGCGCTACTGCCGAGCCCATCCGACCAACTCGCGGTATGGCGGTAAGACAATCAATCTCATCCAAGCTCTTACTGCGCTACTGCCGAGCCCATCTAACCAGCTTGTATTATGGCGGTAAGCCAACCGAGCTCTTACCGCGCTACCGTGGCTAGGCTTGAGACGTCCAGTGGTATGGTGGTGAACCGACTTGGCTGACCGTGACCATCGTGATCAGTCACTTGACTGGCTGCGGTATGGCGGTAACTGCCAGCCAAGCCATTGGCAGTCTTATGATGGCCACTACGGTCAGTCTCTTGATTGGTCACAGTACAGAGGTAATCGCCAGCCAGGCTATTGGCGGTCTTACCGCGGTACATTAGTAACCACCAGCTAGGCCGCTGGTGGTTTTACCACGACCACCGCGGTCAGTCTCTTGACTGGACGCGATACAATGGTAACTGATAGCCAGTGCCGAATGACTATTACCACAACCACTGCGGTGAGGAAGGAGACCGTGCGCGGTATGGCGGTAAAGCTAGAAATAGACAATTTTAATGCCAAGTATGTAAAGATGGGGCTTTAAGATGGAAGTTGAGACATAGTTTCTCAATAGAGATGAATGAGAACCTCTTGGGTTGCATTACCTTGGATGAACTAGAGGCTACTATTTTTCAAATGAAGAAGGGGAAAGATCCTATTTCATATGGCTTTCCGATTGAGTTCTTTCAAGAATTTGTTGCAAGTATGGATGTGTTTGATGGTGTTGTCATTAATTTTTTCATTGATGTCAATACAGTTAAGGTTGAGTACATATGGTACTTGTATAATTGAGATACTATAGAAGTTCTTAGAGTACATAGAGCTATATTTATGAAGTTGTAGTTGTGTTTTTGCCAAGTGCTTTTGAGAAAATTTAAGAAATAATGAAGACAGTGTTGAAGTGTGTGTTTTGAGTGTGCTCCAGTATTGTGCTCTGCATTTCTTCTATGTTGATCCTATGCCTATGCAAATTTGTAGTTATGTTCATGAGCTTCAATGGATAATATATCCCAAGTTTTAGCTTCTGGTTCGATGGAGAGTAAAAGATATGTTCACCGGTGTGTGAACTAGTTTGGTAGAACTATCTGTTTGTGGACTGAGAGAAATGTTTTGGCTCCGCAATCTTCTGATATTTGGTTTTAGATCTTGCAGATCTGGGAGATAATTCTTTCTAATGGAATCTATGCTTTGACAAATTTTCTCGTGATTTGGCGCTTTGGAAGACCTGCTCCAGAGGTCCTTTGTTTTGCTAGTTGGTCCGGTTGGACCATTGAAGAGTTTTTTGTGAATAAAGTTTATTGTAATTGTTGCGGACGTACCTAAGGTATTATTAGAGATGGAAAAATATCTAGTGAAGCATGCTACATGATTCACGTGTGATCATCTTGCTAGAGATGCACTACTTCAAAGATTGTTGGTGTTTTCATTTGGTTTGGCCGACCTGGTGTCTACATGTTACATTAAGCTTTTGCATCAATTTGAGGAAGCGTGTGATTGATCCAAGATGTTTTTTGGGTCCTAAATTAAATATGTAATTGGTCCTCTCTCATTCTTATCCACTGCGGGAATGTTGAGTAGCCGACCTATTTTGAATTTGTAAATGAAATTGTATAGCCGACCTTGGAGAATGTTTCTAGGGTTGAAGATGGTATAAAAGCAAATCAAGTTGTAGCGAATTGATCATCTATTGTGAATAGCAATGAGCCCTCTGGAAATGAGCCTCTGTATCCGATATTGCATTACTACTATATTGTGAGTTAATCCTCACCATCGTTTTTCCCTCATTGGGTTTTCCACGTAAATCTGGTGTCTCTGGTGTTTGCTTTCTATTATTTTCATTTCATGTTTACACTTAATAACAGATTGAAGTTAAAGTGAAAAGATTAAGTTTAGAAGTAAAGTGATTTGGTACAATTGATTCACCCCCCCTCTTAGTTTTCTTGTGCATTTCAACAAAATTTTGGGACATTATCAATTTGGATATGTTGGTTGTGGTTCAAGAATCTCAAAGGAGAAAGTAGATGCTGAGGGCTTTGAATTCCACCTTTCTTTCTCTTATTCCCAAGTGTAAGGGTGTAGATCGATTGAGTTTGTTTCATCTTATATCTCTTTGTAATGTAGTGTATAAAATTATTTCCAAGCTGATTGTTGGGCAATCAAAGTGGTGGCTTAACAAGCTTATCTTTGAGGAACAAGGTGGTTTTGTGGTAGATAGGCAAATCTTGGATGGTGTGGTCATTGCCACTGAGGTCATTCAATCCATGACAACTTCCAAAGAAAATGCTATGTTCATCAAGCTGGATATGGCTAAGGCCTTTGATAGAGTAAAATGGTCTTTCTTGTGCAAATTTTTCTCTGCTTTTGGATTTGCTGAAGAGTGGGTTTCGTGGGTGATGAGTTGTGTTAATTCCACTTCCTTTTCAATATTGATAAATAGTGAACCATCTTCTTTATTTGGGGCTTCTAGGGGCCTTCATCAGGGGGACCCTCTCTCTCCCTATTTATTCATTCTTCTTGCAGAAGGTTTGGGGAGATTATTGAAAAGCAACGTGGCTTCAGGTCTTATCTAGGGATGGGTGTGGGGTAATGGATTGCCTCCCCAATATCACCTACAATTTGTGGATGATACTGCTTTGATGGGTGCGGCTAAGGTTCGTGAAGCCACTAATTTGCACAAGGCTTTGAATACTTATATTGTTGCTTCTAGTCAAATGATTAATGAGGATAAATCTTCCATTTTATTTAATACCCCATGGCTTATTCAATAGAGGATTTGTGGTATTCTGAGATTTCAGATTGGTTCGCTACCTTTAACCTATCTTAGCATTCCTATCTCTTTTGGTAATATTTCTAGGGAGTCTTGGTAGAATATTCTTGACAAATTTCATGCGAAAGTTAATCATTGGACTCATAGATGGTTATCTTTTACTGGGCAGGTTCAGTTTCTCAAATCAATGGTGCAGGCTCTTCCCAACTATAGATGTATGCTCTAGGTGGCTCATGCTAGGTTTTTAAGGATTTAGAATCTTTGGTTAGATAATTCTTATGGGCAAGTAGCTTGTCTTCCTCTAAGTGGAGCCTGGTGAAGTGGGATATTCTTTGCAGTCTGAAGCAGTTTGGGGGTCTTGGGTTGCGAAAGTTGACTCTGAATAGGATGAATTTGGCTACAAAGCTTTATTGGAGGTTGTGTTTGGAATAGGATCATGTTTGGTCCATAATTTTATCTCATAAGTACCTTCGAGGGGTTCTGAAGGAGGAGATTCCTCGTTATCCTCTGGTGGGGAAAGGTTTTGTGATTTGGGGGAATGCTTAAGAAAGGGGTTGCATTGATCAAAGAAGGCTTGTTTTGGATATGGAGTAGGGGGTTGAGGCTCTCTTTTGGTATGAACATTGGGATGGTTTATCCCCCTTATTGTGCTAGTATCCTAATTTGGTGAATCTTTTCCAATGCTTTTTAGAAGTTGGATGGTCAAGGGTGATTGATTTTAAGACTTCATATCCCTGTGGATAGTGGGAGGTGGCTAGGTGGAAGGATCCTTGTGATTGTCCTGTTGTGGGTTTGGAGGAGGATTATGTCAAGATTCAAAATATCTTGGTTGGTAGACAATGCATCTCTCTTTGAGATAAGGATACCTTGGCTTGGTGTCTGAATCCCAAGGGTGCTTTCATTGTGGCTAGTGGGTATCAAGAGTTGTTGGCTCGTAAGTGTGGTGGGGTGGAGGTACCTTGGTGGAAGAATGTGTGGAGAAATTTATCATAGCCGAAGTGTAATTTCTTTGTGTGGAATTTGGCTTGGAACAAATGTTTTACTTGGGACAATATTTGGAAGCGAGGATTCCAAGACCCTTCTGTGTGTGTTCTATGTAGATGCAATGAGGAAGATTCTTCCCACTTTTTTTTAATTGTTCTTTTTCTATGGCGCTTTGGCATTTTTGGTGGAGTGTCTGGAAACCTCCTTATGTTCATGCTTCTTCTCTTGTTGAGTTTTGGAGTAGTCTGGGAAGACCTCCCACTCAGGCCTCTTTCCTCCAGATTGTGTGGTGCGTTGGTCCTACCTTCATGCTTTGGAAAATTTGGCTAGAAAGGAATTGTAGGATTTTTCATGGGGATAGACTGATGGTTCAACAGGTTTAGTATAAAATTGTTGGTATGATCTAGGAGACAATGGAAGCTAAATGCAAAGGGGTGTATCCTTTAGAAAGGAACGATGATGAGATTGTGAATATATTGGGCTTGCAGGTCTTGAATCCAAATCTGCTTGTGTCAGAAGAGGTAGGCGGGCTAAAAAGAAGGTTCAAAGGGTTGGAAGATGGTTGCCTCCTCCATCAGATGTCTTAAAGATCAATACTGATGGTTCCTCTAGGGGTAATCTGGGGCGTGCTAGGATTAGTGGAGTTGGTAGAGACTATTCTAGCTTGGTTATTTCTTTTTCTCCATTCATAAAGGGAAAAATTATAACAACTTTATGAAGGGATTGGCGATTCTCAGGGCTATTGAGCATGCGTGTGCTTTGGGGTGGCATAATATTATCTGTGAATCTGACTCAGATTATTGTTAATATGTTGAATGAGAAAAAAATTGGTTGATGTTAATTGACAACTTGCTTTGGTTGTTCGTTAGACTCTGTAGATGTGATCCATGCTGGAGGTGGTGTCTTTTACCCACATCCTGTGAGAATGGAATAGGGTGGCTGATTTTTAGCCAAGTGGGATTTCAAGCATGATGATAATTGGAGGGTTGAGGGTTGGGGGTAGTTATCCTCTAACAATTGTCAATATTTAGAGAGGTTCATTTCTAGTGATTTGGATGGCTGAGGTGTATGTTGTTGTGTGGGTGATGGTTTTTGTTTTGGTTGGGTGCTTTGGTGCTTTCTTTTCTTGGGAGCCTTTTGGTTCCCTGATCTCTTTGTACTGTTAATTTATGGATTTCAATAAATTTTTTACCCCTCTTTTTATAAATTTTTTTATTTACTTCATTTTCCAAACAAAATTATCTAGACACAGACACAATGATTCACAATAGCAACAAAAAAACACATCATTTATCTGTAATATGTTGTTTTGGTTCCTAATCAAGTGACTAGCTCTCTAGAAGATAAAACTCTAAGACTTAAAATATCATCCATAGATTATAAAAACATTTTCTACAGAAACATATTTGAAACTAACACATAATGATTTTATATTATTTTCATTAAAAAAATTGATTGTCTCTAATGAAATTAAAGAGATATATATATATATATATATCTACAGACTAATGGTTGAACTTCAACATCATGGAAATCATGCATGATTATTGTTGAGAGTAATTAACAAAAAAACATAAATATAAGTTCAAATGAATTAATGAAGCAATTAATTCATAATAAGTAGACCAAAAATTTGAGGGGTATCATAAATGAAGAGTCTTCATGCTCACAATGTTTTGGATGATCAATAAATCATATTGTGATTACTTCTAGCATTCTACGAGATAGGGAACAAGTGTTTCTAGTAGAGTATACTTTTCCCTATTACCATTACTCCAAAAAAGTATTTTATGGTAGTTTTGGAACTAAAAACATTCTAGAGTTGTGAACATTGAAAGTTGCCTGAGGTGTGGGCATTTATTTCAAATTCTCATAGAGTTTGTCTATTGGGGAATCTTTTATTATCCCACTTCACAAAAATGAATCTTTCCACCAAGCTTGTTAGCACACAAACCCATTTTCAAAACATAATAGAAAGAATGAATACATATGCTATTATTGATTAGGATAACCAATAATACATCACATAATCAAATTAATACCATCATGATAGGATTTCTAGGTGATAAATGAAAAGTAATTTTGTTCAAATTATTAGGCCAATGTATACATCATTACTATGAACATCATATATATGGTAAACAAAACCATGATTAATTTTAATTGAGTTTTCACAAATATTCTAGAGTGTTGGATTTAATTCATTGTAATGTCTTTGGTCCTATAAACATTCCTTGTATTTCTAAGTCTTTGCACTATGTTTTTTTATAGATGATTATTCAAGGAGGACATAGGTGCATTTCCTCATAAGTAAATATAAAATATTTAGTCATTCCAAGGAGTTTAAATTCCTTGTAGAAAATTATAATAGTATAAGGATTAAGGTTTTGAGAAGTGATAATGGTGGTGAGTTTTATTCTATATATTTTAATAAATTATATAAGGAGCATAAAATTAAAATATTGGTACACTCTTAATCATATAATGGTTATGAGTAGTTGGCTTGTGGCTACCTTAACTCTTAATTGAGTTATTTGACCATTAATATAGTCTTATATAGGTATTTAAGTTAGAATTAGTGAAATCCAAGGCATAAGTAGGGTATATATAGGAGCTATCAACTAGTTTATGATCACCTAATTGTAAATTATGTTCTTCTTGGAGATATTTAGAGATTTTTCCCCTCAAAGCAACTTATTATTATAAAGTATTATCAAGAATTTACAACATATTTATTATTATATTATTCCATTTTGAAATTTAGTTCATTACAAGTGGCATCAAAACATGATCTTAGCACTTAAAAGGCAAGAAACAATGATATTTTTTCAATTTTAGAGGTCAATTTGTGAAGCACACATCTCTTTCAATTTAGAATTGTTTTAATGATTTTTCGTGGGTTTGTAAAGGATAAATTGAAGCTACAAAATTCCATATCTAAGATCATTTGAATTAAAGTTTAAGGATTTATTATGAAATTAGGGTTTCTACCAAATTCACTCCCAAGGTTAAAAATCAATGTTTTTTTTCTAATATTGGAAGGGTTGATCAAGAAAAAATTAAAGCGACTATAATATACATTTTAGGTTATTTGGAGTGGAATAGGAGTTATTAAAAATTAAAGTTTCCACCAAATTTTCTTCCAAGGCTACAATCAATGAATTTTTTTCTTGAGAAGTGAGATCTAGGGCTTGATAAGGTACAATTAATTTTAGATTATTTGAATTTATTTATGTAATTTATTGCAAAAAAATTGCACCTTGGTGGAGGCTTTAACAAGAGGTAAGGGAAGGAATTATATCACACCTAGAAAATCTCTAGACAAGGATGAAATAATATTTGAGGAGATGGGTTCCATAGATATTGAATTTATAAGTAAAGAAAAAACTAAGGTTAAGGATAAAATTTTGACATTAAAGGTGGGTATGTCAACATTAATGAAAAATAATTATTGTGAGTGTTATAGAATCTTACTGTATGGTCCCATGGGGGGGCTTGGGCTTCTATTTTCATGGAGGAGGAGGTCCCATGGAAAAAACAAATTGTGCTACAAGATTAATTGGAATCTTTTCTAGAAAAATAGGAGTCCCTACCTTTTAGAAATGAATCTTTTAGTTGGTGAAATTGGGGTGGGGCTAGAAATTGCCCCTACAGCTTAGGATTTTTTTATACCACTTGTCTCCCATCTAAAATTTTAATTTTTTATTAGAAAATAAAAATGAGATAATTTTCATTTATTTATTATTTTTTTATAAAAACACTACAAGTTCATTCCTTAAATTTTGGAGCTTAAAATTTTAAGCAGAATTGTAAGATTAAATCCATGGGACCAAGAACTTTAAAATACTCCTAAAAAAGCTAAGCAACATACCCTGAGATTTTTAGGAATAGAATTTGTATTCTAAGGTATATGATGCTTTTAGGTTTGACTCGAATATAAAGATGGATCATCACCAATTAATTCTATGGCTAGGAACTTCAAACCAAAGACAAATATCTAGAAGTTTGATGGAAAGTATCCAACCAATTGGCTCTACCAAATGGACTAGTTATTTGATACTCATCATGTTATATGTCAATATAAGGTTATAATGGAATCCTTATAATTAGAACCATACTAATTCATTTGGTATCATTTGTTATGCAAAGAGAAGAAAAATAAGGGATGTGTTGTCCCATGGTTTATTTTCCAAGAGGAACTCGCTACACAATATGGGGAAAATATTATGGGTAGTTAGTTCAACTAGATTAATATGTTAAAGAAAAAAAGTATGGTCAAGGACTATACTAAAAAATTAAAGACTTTATCTTTGAGTGGATCATGTTATAGAGAAAAATTTAAAGGAATTATTTCTAGGTGTTTAAAGGACCAAATAAAATATAAGGCACACAAGTTCAATATAGATTTTGTGTCCTAATCAATAATTATAGAAAGGAAAGGGTTTATAAACATAAAATATAGAATTAGTCCTATGTAGTCATTTTCTTAGCATACCAAAATGATCCCTCAATAAATTGAAGAAAAAGGGAAAAAGGGTCATTTTTTGAAAACAATAGAAAATATAGTGGAGGACGTAAATGTACAAACAATAAGTTGTTCCAAATTTAAGAGCCGATTAAGGAAGATAATTATTAATAAAGAAGAGATTAGAATTTTACAATGAGCCAAACAAGGAATTATGAGATCCCAAACAATCATTTCTTGTCATGCACTCTCTAGATTTAACAACCCACAAAATCTCAAGGTAGTGAGTTTATTGAAGAAAGAGAGAGTAATAGTGTTGATGGACTCAAGAATCACTTGTAACTTCATCAAGAGTAATTTAGCTAGTTGTTTAAATTATTTTATATATCCAACTCTAGAATTTTAAGTCTTGATTGTAGATAGGGGTACTATCAGTTGTTTGGGGAAATATTATCAATAAATGATTCACAGGGAGGTTACCAACTTGATTGCCTACTATTTTCTATCTCCACGAGTGCAATAAGTAGTGTGTTGGGAATATAATGGATTAATAAATTGAGGATGATTGAGATGAACATTCATGCTTTATTCATTTATTTTTATTAAGAGAGAATAACAATTTAAATAATACTTGGTTTTGTGCCAAGTATCTATAAATGTTAAGCTCTCACTAAATACAAAAGATTCTTAACAAGGGGGTAAATGGGTTTATAATCCAATTATTTTAATTGGAAGAATATAACTCAAATGATTTTATACCACTCGATCTACAAGTTGTTTTATATAAACAATCAATAATTTTTGTAGAGATGCCAAAAGGATTGCCTTCTAAAATAGATCATGGTCATTCTGTTAAACTAGTACCAAGGAGTCAATCACCTAAAATTAGGCCCTATAGGTATTCAAACTTATAAAAAATGTGTGATAAAGAATATGGTTCAAAAGATGCTAGAGGAAAGTATTGTCAAACATAGTCAGGGTGCTTACTTCTCTCCAATGGTAATAGTGTGCAAGAAAGATGAAAATTGGATGATATGTCCTGATTACAAATAACTCAACATATATACCATAAAAGATAATTTTCCATTTCTAGTAATTGATGAATTTTAAATGAACTTAATGGTACCAATTATTTTACTAAACTAATCTTCATTTTAGTTATCATCAAATTAGAACTAGATATGAGGATGTACAAATGATAAATTTTCAAACCCATGAGGGCTACTATGAATTTTGTGGCCTCAAAAAATGTACCTCTACATTTCAAATTTTGCTTAACTCTATCTTTAGTCCATTTATACAAAAAATATTTTTTATGGCATTTCAATGTATAGAAATACGTGGGAGGAACACTTGAATCATATAAAATTAGGTTTTGGAAATTCTTGAATACCATCAACTTTATGCTAAGCCATCTAGAAGTTTTTGTTCATAATAAAAGAAGTGGAGTAACTGGATCATATTATTTCACATGAGGGATTTGAGGTGTACCCTCACAAGATCAAGGCCATAGTAGAATGAACAACACCTAGTACTCTCAAGAACCTATAAGGTTTCCTAGGGCTTACATGTTACTATTACTAGTTTATAAATAATTATGGTAGTATAGTGTCACCTTTCACAACCTTTTTGATGAAGGATTCATTCCACTAGAGTGAAAAAACTATTAGGGAATTTGAGAAGCTAAAGGAAGACATGTGCACAAATATTTTAACTAACCTATATTTTAATAAAACATTCATTATAGAATGTGATTCTTTGGGACATGGCATTGGAGTAGTACTCATGCAAGAATTAAAACTCATAGCATTTGAAATACACTAGATCAAAGATAAGAAATTATTGAAGCCAATTTATGAGAAGGAAATTTTAACTATCTTGAATGTAGTCAAACAATGGAGACCTTATCTAATGGTGATACACTTTAAGGTAGATAAATATCTTAATAGTTTTAAATACTTTCTAAAACAAAGGTTTTCATCTCAACTAAAATAAAATTGAGTCACAAAGATATTGAAATATGAATTTGATATCATATATAAGAAAGGATAGGAGAATGTTATGGTTAATGATTTATCTAGGAGGGATGAAATTATAGAATCACTATTGTATACCATTTCCATATTATAGGTAGATTGTGTAAATATAGTGTGGGAAGAGTGAGAAGACATTGATACTCAAATTCTCATTGATACACTCCAACATGATTCAAGCATGTCAAACAAATTTGCATGGAAAGTGAATTATTTATGGTATAAGGACATGTTGCACCTAAAGAAGAACTTAACCCTTACATTTAAGGTGTTGATATAATTACATGATTCTTCAGTAGGTGGGAACTCTATATTCTTGAAGAATCATCATAGAATCAAGTAATATTTATTTTGGGAGGAGACAAAACATAATGTTAAAAAATGATAGTAAAATATATGGTATGCCAAAAAAATAAAGGGGAGATATTTTGAATCTAGGTCTTCTGCAACACTTATCTATTCCAATTTAGAGGTGGGAGAGGTATTTGTGTATTTCATCAAAGTTTTTCCCAAATCTTAAGGAAAAATTTCATCATGGTTGTTATGGATCATCTCACTGAATATGCATATTTTTATGCATTGGAATATCTATTTGTACCAACAATTATAGAAAAATCCTTTATAAATACTATTTAGGAACTAAAATGGGACACAAAAGTCACAATAAGTGATTGTGATATACTATATTTACATAAATTTTGGATTGACCTATTTTATATTGGACACTTAGCTTGCTTATAGTTCATCATATCACACCCAATCAAAATGGCTTAGTTGAGATGGTTAAAAAATTATCGGAGGATTATCTTTGATGTTTTACTTTGGATAAGCAAGAGAGATGTGTATGATGATTAATAGTATTAGAATAGTGGTATAACATTTATTTCCATGTACTTATTGCAAAATGTCTCCACTTGAGGCACTATATGGTTAAAATTCACCATCAATCAAATCTTCGTTGTATGCACAACCAAAATTTTTAATTTTTAAAGAACATATTCAACATAATAAAGAGGTACTTTCCAGCCTTAAGGAGAACTTTGAAATTGTATAAAAACATGACGAAACAATAAGTTGATTAGCACCATAGTGGGATTTTTTTGAAGTGGGAGTTTGGCTCTTTGTGTAATTACAACCACAAAAGAAAATATCAATGAAACAATTGAGAAGGATAATAGTATTACACTCAAGTATTGTACTCCTTATAAGGTGTTATAAAAAATTGACAATATAGCATACAAATTGGAGTTACCTATGTCAACAAAAATACACCTAGTCTTCCATTTTTCATGATTAAAGTGTTGAATTTGTAGCTTCAAGCTACATACTTTCGTCTTGAATGTTAGAAAATAAATTTATATAGCCTAACGACTATTCATTTATTGTAGTGAAGAGGCACTTCACTTATAATATTTAATTATTGAGAATAATTAAATGGGCCGACTTATAATATTTAATTACTGTGTATAATTAAATGGGCCAACTTCATTAAAGAAATAATATTTCTTTAATATTGATATGAGGTCGACCTTCCTGAAGAGTCACCTTATTTTGTATAAATACAAGGTGATGATCTCCCATTTGATCATCAAGTTCATTTCATCATATTCACACTCCTTGAAGAAGTTCACACTTGGGCAACATATCATCATCTTGAGTAGAAAATCATCATATTGTTGTAGAGAATATATTTCAAGGAGAAATATATTCTTTCTGTATCTTCGCATCTAGGAGAGGTGCTATTATTCATTGTATCAAATTCGGCCTTGTATTGGGCCTGAGTTGTAAGCATATTTCTGCTCTTATTCTAGAATATATAAGCGATATATTTGCTGGGTTTTTCCCCTTGAGTTTGGAGGGTTTTCCCAAGGTATCTTGTTGTGTTCATTGTTTTATGTGTTGTATTTTCTGATTGCTTTCATTTCTGATCCTAAAACTAACATGGTATCAAAGCGGGTTTAGATATGATCAGATTTGTCCAAGCAATTCTAGCAGATTCAAATGTAGACCTTGAGACAAACTTCATCATATTGGATGTGAGCAGTATTCAAAAGGCTTCTGAGGTTGTTAATCCTTGACATGTTAGAAGGCTTCAAGTGTCATGGCCTGATTTTTTATGATGGTGTATCCTTGTGTTTATCCTTCCTTTGGTGAACTATTATGAATGCTTTGAGAGCGGCTAATTTAAAGTCTATCGGGAGCTGAAGGATAATATAGTAATCGCTCATAATATTGGTAATCGCTTAGATTAAATGTTGGAGGTCACATAAGGTTGTTGCTTCAGATCAAAGTTGGATGGGAGGTAGGAAAGGTCAAATCATCATATAAGGTGGAGTTTGAGGAATCATAGATTCAAAATCTCTATAAAATCGTATCGACTTCTATCCAAGTTTAGATATGGAGAGTCATGAGACATCATGATTGGAATTATATTAGTCCAGACCTTCAATGATAATTAGAAGCGACATCTCAGAGTAAAGTTCATGGGGTTGGAAAGACCTTTTGTTGAAACTGCGTGTGAATTTCTGTGCTCAAGTAATACATTACTATTGTGGCATGAGGTTGATATGGCCTAGTATTCTTTTGCAAGATATTCATGTGTATACATTCACCAAGAATGCCTAATACTAGTCATCAAGATGTTATCCAAACTTGGGGCTGAGTCTTCATTATCAGCTGATATGAAATTAGGATGAGGGTAAAATTGATGGCAACATTGAGTGAAGGTAGCAGAGATGAGACTCAGCTACAAATCTAGCTCAATGATTGTGCCTCCTCTTGAATAGTGATCTTTGGGATGAGATCCTTTGGAGTCACCCTTCATTCATTGTGAGATGTTCATGCTAGTTGTGAAAAATTTATGAGTGTGACTCATAGATGATAAGAGAACTGCAATTTCATTATGATTAGATGGTCACATTGATACCATTCTCTATGTGCATGGACTATGTTGGTGCCTTGAGGGAACTGGTTCTATGTTAAATATGTTGGCTACATAATGTGTCTGAGAAATCTGAGTTGAGCAGATTGTCTCTTGTTGTGCTAGTATTAGATCTTTTGAGAGGAGTAAAAGATGGAAGAAAGATATATTAGAATCAATAAAGATAAGTTCTATTACTTCTTTATTTTTTGATCTTTTGATATTTGCTACATATTTCGCTTATAGTTTGATTCTTATATATAAACTATTATTATTATTAATCCTTTAAAATGCAGGTTGAATTGAGAAGCAAATGGATGATGAATTACATGGGATTATTTAAGGAGATTTTGATGAGATAAGTATTTCATGGTTGAATAATGTTCATGAATTTATTATGTAGTTATTAATTCATGCTATAATATTGAGACAATAAATCATGTATGCTTCTAACATTGGTATTTCTCTTTAGAATAATTGAGCTCTATGAACTATTAAGTAATCTCTCCTTAATGCTTTCAGGATAGACCAAGAAGCGAAAGATATTTATTTTCAAGAGAAGAAGAGCTTGATGCATCTTGTAGGCTGAAGAATGGAGACACAACTTGTAGCCATGGGACTAAGTTGGTGGCTGAAGACATCTCTCGAAAAGGAAGAACCTATTCAGGTTGTCATTATGATCAGTCTTTTTGAAGAGGATAAATTAACCTTCAAAGGGAGTTCTATGAATCATAGAGAAGAAGTGAAGGTTGGAGTGTTGCAAGGCCCGATGCTAAATCCTTGAAGATCCTCTTCAACAATCGAGATCAGAATTGCTCAAGACAATCAACCTAGATTTAATATTGGTAGCTCCACAAACCTATTCAGAATAGAGTGATCTAGGATGAGGTCGAAGAGGAAAGCCTTGACTCTCTAAAGAGGTGTGCATTGGAAACCATTTCTCTAAGGCAAGCATTGCAGAAAATCTTGGACGAAGAGGTCATAAGGTTGATGAAAGTACTTAAAGATTCAGAGGGAGCCTACTGAACCTAAAGAAGATGGTGATCTAGTTAATCTTGGTTCTTTATGTTGGTAATTTATTTCTTACTGGAGAAGATCACCTCATTATCAAAAGCAAGGAGTTAGCTTTTGAATTTGAAATGAAGGATCTTGGATACATGCATTACCTCCTTGGTTTAGAAGTTTGGCAAAGGCATAATGAGATCATTTTGAGTCAAGGGAAGTATATAATAGATATCTTGAAGAGATTTGGTATGATGGATTGCAAATCCATGTCTACACCTATGGAAACCAATTTTGTAGAAGTTAAAAGAGGTTGCAACTAGTTCAGATCTGGAGGATCCTACTATGTATAGGAAGTTGATTGGATCATTGATGTATCTAGTCAATACTAGACCAAATATTTACTATGAGTGCACCTAGTAAGCTCATGTGTGAACCAAGGCAGATGCATATAGTTTTAGCAAAGCATATCCTAAGATACTTGCGTGGCACAGTTGGGTATGGCTTGAGATATGCTTCTGGTGTGGACTTGAAGCTGCATGGTTATATTAATTCCGATTGGGCAGGGTGTGTTGCTGATCGAAAGAGCACCTCTGGATGTTGTTTCAATTTGGGGTATGCGATGATCTCCTAGTGTAGTATGAAGTAGTCTTCAGTGACACTGAGCACCTTAGAGGTCGAGTACATTGCAACATGTGTGACAACTCAAGAAGCAATGTGGCTTTGGAAGCTCCTTGCAGGATTGTTTGGACAATCATTGGAGCCGACTGTCATTCATTCATTAATCAAAGCTATGTGAAGCTTTCTATCAATCCAATGTTCCATGACATAATAAAACATGTTGAGATCAAATACCACTATATCAAAAATATGGTATTGAGGAAAGAAATTCAGTTGAGATATATTAGCACTGATGAATAGATGATGAACATTATCACCAAGCCTCTCTCTAGAGTAAAGTTTTTATTAAAGAGAGATTTGTGGAGATGTGAACTCGAGAAAAGGCTTTATTGTAGCATACTCAAGTTTTTATTTATGATTCATATAAACATGTGCTTAGGGAGAATTGGTCAAATCTAGATAACAAGGTAGGGAAATAGATCTTCATAAACTATAGTGTTGATGTAAAAGTGTACAAGCTTTGGGACCTTGTGGTTGAGAAATTTTTGTATGGTAGAAGTGTTATTTTTAGAGAAATTAGGCCTTATTCCTTAATAATATAGCTGATAAAGCATGTGGAGAAAGACATGGTTCAATTAACCTTAAATACCAATAAGTTTGAATAATAAGCTTATACATGACCTATAAAGGGGAGCTCGGATAGTTGAGAGAATTCCAAAGATGAGGTAGAACTAAACATTATCCCTTAAGGAGATTCACTCAATAAAGATAACAAGGTTAGATAGGTATATTCATCTTGATTGGAGATGTATTTTCTCTTTGATTACTAATACTTATGAGCCTAGAACTATGCAGGAGGTAATGCATACAATTTATTATGAGACCTAAAGAGAAACTATGGATAAGGAGATGGTTGTGTTAAGAAATAACAACACATGGGACTCGATACCATTTATAAAATGAATAAATCTACTTGGATGTGAATGGGTATTAAAAATAAAAATCAATTTTGAAGGTGGTATTGCAAAGTAAAAGGCAGTGTTGGTTTCAAAAGGCTATTCACAAGTTGTGGGGACATACTTTGGTGAGATTATTTCCTCAATTTTTACTTAGCATCTATTAGTTTCATGTTATTGTTAGAGATAGAATATATGGATGTGAAGATAATATTCCTGCATGGTGACTTGGACGAAGAGATCTACATGATAAAACTAAGGTATTGTGTGGAGAAAGATAAATAAAATTTGATTTGTAAACTAAAAAGTATTGTATGGTTTCAAGAATTCTCCTACGATGTGGTATCAAAATTTTGACTCTTTTCTATTGGGATTGGGATTTATAAGATCCAAAGTAGATCACTATGTCTATTACAAGATGGATGGTGATCATTTTCTTGTTATCAAATTGTATGTAGATGACCTATTACTCATTGGTAATGGTAAGAAAGTGATTTATGACTTAAAGTTTACTATTTTAACATAATTTGACATGAAGGACTTACAAGAAACTAAGTACATTCTGGGCACATAGATTAGATAAGATAGAGAAATTACGTGAACTTAATATTAGCAAGATTTAACACATTACTTTGTAGGCCCTTAAGTGTTCCTATTTGAATGGGGATATAGTTATATATAGAGAAGTGTCCATCTACACCCAGTGAGATAGAGGACATGGGTCAAGTGCCTTATGCTAGTGTTATTGGGGGTTTGATGTGTTTGATAGTCTATACAAGAACAAACATTGCCTCAACAATGTAAGTCCTTAGCTAATTCATGACTAATCCTAGATGAGATCATTGAAATATAATTAAGAGGGTCTTAAGATATTTGTGGGGTAATATTGAGTATTCTATTTATTATCATGGAAATTCTATAGGATACCAATACTCAGTGTATATTCATGGATTTAAGGATTCATATTTGGTGATGCCAAAAATAGAAGATACACTAGTGGTTATATTTTTAATTTATTTTGTGGTGCTATTAGTTGGATGAGAAAGTGATAGGATACAATATTTTTATCCAATATAGAGGCTAAGTACATGGAATCTACTCATTGCTTATAAGAAATATTTTTGGATTAAGAGATTATGTTTAGATGCAGGATTGAGTTAGGGAGCTATTAAAATTTTGGGTGCTAGTTAGAATACAATATATTTGGAAAATAACTTGAACTTTCATGTGAGGAAAAAGAACATAGATGTTTGATACCATTTTTGTAGATACATGGTATAGGATGGGAGGGAGATGTTAGGGAAGGTTGATACTTTGGTGAATTTTGTAGATGTATTGATGAATCTCATGAGCATAAATAAAATTAGGTAGTGCAGTGAGTCTATGGGCCTAATAGCCCCTGACAATTAGATTTTGGTGTTAGTTTTTACTTTTCTCTTTTAGAATATATTCAACAAGTGGGATAATATTGGGAAAGGTATCTCAACCTTACATCCTAATGCTTATATTTTCAATAATTGTATTTATTTATTATTTTTATCCTCATATGAGAAATGTGGCATGCCCTTTGTGTTAGAATTATTTTCCACATGTTAGATACTTTGGGAAGAGTGTAAGAGTTTGTAAGAGAGCCTAATGTATTTTTTAGATGGGAGTTACCTATGATAGATTCTTATGATGCATAAGAGCATGATTATAGGAGAGTTAAATTGGAATGTTGAATAAGATTATGATAATTTAAAAGGCACATTTAATGGATAAAATGGGGTGCCCAAATTGAAGAGTTATATATGGACCAACTATGGAAAGTTATGATATATATAAGAGAATATTCTAATTTTTTTTGGAAATAAAAAGAAATATGCATTCATCCAAGATAATTTCTAAATAACCCAAATAGAGAAATCTATGCAAACAAGTATTCAAAATCCATATGCAAAAGAATAGAAAACATATTATCAAAGATGATAGAAGATATACCCTATGAAAACCCTCAAGAGGGAAAAACATAGCCTCCAAAAGCATCCATCACTCGTGTATTATTAAAAAATAAACATTACAATACATCTTCAAAGTTCTACATGAACACCTTTAAAACTTCAAACCCTCTACAAGCACTCCATGTGAACAAGCATGTAACCACACATACCATACCATGATTCAAACCTCACAAATGCCAACAAGAGATGCTCTCAACCCCTTAACCAAATATCCAGCTATCTTACTTTCCAACCTTAGACAACTACCCATGTGTTTGACTTTATAGAAACAAGCTCACATAAAACCAAGTGTTATTACATAAAACCATATGACTAATACCATGGGCTTACAAAACCATTAACCCTCATATTTAATTCTTGGTACTAAGTTTTCCCAACATTAAATATTTTTCCCATGTGAAACTCCATATTAAATATTTAATCTAATATTACATACAACACATTAAGTGGCCCCAAGAATGCTAACCCATGTGATGCATGCATCCCCAGATCCCCTAGGTGCACCACATAATAAATAAAATATTACATTATAATATTATGCAAGGTGGAAAACATGCCTTTTACTAACATTATCCCACTTGTTGTATACATTGCATTAGGGGTAAACAAGTGAACTCAAACATGAACAAGGGAACAATAACCATAGACGCATATGCCATCAAGGAATCAAAGTAATCCATGTTCTCCAACAAGATACTTGCAACAAGAATCAAGGTGATCAATATCTCAAGCATGGATGTTCTCATCCTCCATCATGCCAATGCACAAAGATAAGAATACATGTAAAGAAATTCCACACTATTTGTCACAATGGAGCATAAGTACTACCTCCAATCAATATCCCAATACAAAAACATTGAATGAAGATGTAACAAGTATCAATAGCTATCAAGATATAATCACCATAGCTGAAAAATAACACCCACAATAAATGATAAAAATCCAACTATCCATACTTCAAAGGTATACAAATAATGACAAGTGAACCACATGCCATCAAAATATACAACCTATAACATGTAATCACAAGCTCCAAGTACCAAACCTGTCAATGAAGAACATACACATCGAGGAACTCCCATTGCATAGGTAATGAAAAATCTGAAAATGATCAAGATATCCAAGATCCACCAATAACATCATGTATAAGTGTAACCAATATCATTTAGTACCAAGAAACATCTACAAAATGATATGCAAATCATGAAAACCAATACCCTACAATACATATCTCACCACAAGTCTCCAAATCTCTCCCAAGTTCTCCACAATAAATAAAGAAAATAGATAAAGGAACATCCATGTCGTCACCAAAGAACAATGAACAAAACATGACCACAAACATAGTGATCACTATAGCTCCACACAAGATCTCAAAACCAATGTCATGTGAATAAAACACCCAAGAAGTAGAACAAGAATAAAGAGAGAACCCACAAATCAAAACAAGTAGCATGTCCTTCTACACACACCTCTAAATACTAAGTTGTTTTAAGTATGATCTCCTCCATAAAACCCTAAAGATAATAGAACTATCCACATATAACCATAAACTATATGTATGCATCTCAAACCAAAGTCATTCCCAAACCAAGGGAATAAGCCCAATAATATATCCTAAAATCAACATCAATAAATACTCACAATGCATATAGAGATAAACATGCCAACATCCCTCAAATTAATCCTCCAAAACCAACAAACCATTGCTCAAGATCCATATGCATGAGAAGAAAAAGCATACATAATGCATCTAAAAATAACAATGGGAAATACCTCTCAGATGATAAATCATCAAGTAGACCAAGAGTTGGGAATAAGAATACTCCTTTAAGATATCCAAGTCATCATGACTCATATAAGAATAATATCCTCATAGGTTCATGTTGAACTCACATCCAACCAAGGTGTAGGATCCTCAAACTTCCATTTGAAAACTCATCAATGAGTGATCATCTCAAAAATGGTCTCTAATCCAAAAAGATATCCTAGCCTCACCTATGTCTCCAAGTATCCATGAGTATTTGCAATTGATCAATCCATGCCAAAATCTAGATGCAATATAGCACCCTCGTGAAGCTCCCAAGAAAATGACCAATGTACTAAATACCAAGAGAACCAACCAAGATCAAATTCAAAAGCCCCAATCACAAATTAGGAACTCAATCATGACATCATGATCTCACATCTCCTCAAAAGAAGATCATATGCTCCAATAAACATATCATGTACCCGTATCATGCCAAAAATCTAATACACAATCAAGCGTACATCATGAAATAATAACAACACCACTCTATGAAACAAGGACCACATATCTAAAGATAAATCATGACACCTCAACCAAAGACTAAAGAGTCCTCCATGCCTAACCAATATGCCAACATCTCCAAACCACATGAAGATAATCATCTCCTATCAAAGAAGATCATCCACCATCAAATGATGAATCCACACCATCACCAAGAGATCCCATTGAACCATGATACTAAACTCTCCATGGAATCATGACAACCATCCTCTAAATAAAGATCATTCATGGCCCCAACACGATTGAAGAACTCAACACCAATCTCCCAAAGGGAAGAGTACAAACCAAAATCTCCAAAATCAAGAAGATACAAAATTTCCAAACCATCACTATCACAAGCTCCCATTTAATCATGTAAACAAGCTATCCATGACATTGTAATAATGACCTCCTTAATGAAGATCAACCAAATACCCTCACACAATCAAAGAACTCAACTACAACATGAGCTCCCAAAAGGAAAAGTAAAACCATGATCCTCAAACCAAGAATATACATCACCACAAAATAAACAAGAAACAATCCAACACCACCAAAAAAACTACATAAATAATCATGTCATGCTAAAATCCCTAAAGCACAAGGAACATCCATGACACCATGATCACCACCAAATGTAATAGCAAAAAACTCCAATCGTGTCACACATGTCTACATCACATAGTCAACTACATAGGTCCCACATCATGACTACGCTTGGTAATACCATCTCCCCCATATCAACATGACAACCAAACTAGCAAAAAGGTGACTAAAGCAAGCCAAAAATCTAAATCTACAGTATTGAAGTATCTATGTGCATAGAAAACCCACATCCAAGTCATAAATGTAATCTATAAGCATAGATAACCTACAACACTCCACAACTCATAGATCCAACAATGCAACATACAAAACCAATAATATACTAATAACCATGTCAAATGAGAGTAATCATAGATGTACATGTGAGTATACAATAACTTAAACAACGAATCACTAAGATCTAAATAGTCATAAGCTCACAAAATTGCCATAGTCAACAAGAACCCATAAACATCTCAGATAAAAATAACAACAAATAAATCATGACAAAATATTTCCAAATGTGATCCACTATGTAGTGCTTTGAACAATCATTTTGTCGACTGTAAGAATTCCAAAATCTGACTTTTTATGCACAAGTTATAACCTCTCAAATTTCGAAAAGAACATCCAACCTCTAGGAAGAATTTCTCTTTCAATATAAAAAAATATAAAAAAACCACATATGCCATAACATAGTTCTTAGAACCACCTTTCCAACGAGTAAAAGAAACTTAAAAAAATGGATACCTTGGGTAAAAGTTATGCTCCTTGAAAAAGAGTTTCCCAATTTGGATATAAGGGAAAAGTTGGTGGCCCCTTTGGGTGGACCATCGGTGGCAATGGTGCCACCTGGGCAGTGTCACCCACAAGTAGTTGGACTTGATTCCATATTTTAATTGGGTTTAATTTTTTGAATTTATAAAAAATTTAGTTTGACATATTTTTTTATTAAAGCGTTGAAGAGTTGGGCGACTGTCCCCATGGGATTAGGGTACCGAAGCCTATTGGCTCAGCCACCGACCAGAGCCTACCTTGTTGGTTGACATAGTTGGTGGATGATAGTTGTTCGATATGTCAAATCCAACAATGACTGACATGGGGGGAGACAGGTACATTGTGGGGTTTGTAGACCCCTCAACTCCCCCCGCCCCCTAGATTTTATTATATATATATATTTAATTTTTTAAATCAAGTTTTCATTTTTAAACCTGTAGATTTTAATTTTTTAAAATTTTTTTCTATAGAGCAAAAAAGACGACCATACGATCAAGGGGCAAGAGGGTAATTTTTTTTTGCATTTTTTTTCCAATAACCAAAATAGACTGAATTTTATTTCAATCTTCATCCCTCGAGCCTCCTAGATCCAATGGTGAGGTATCTTTTGTCTTAAGGGGTCATCTAAAATATATCGCCTATAAAACCCTCATAGTGAACATCCATAAAAACCCTTTTTTCAACAAGGATTCATAAACCCAAATCTACAAAAATTAACCACAAATCTATAACCTTAAAACCCTAAATATACAAAAATCAACCCACACAAAACCCTCATATCTTGTAATGTCTTCATTCTTTTCCTACAACCCTTGGATTCAATTACACACCAAGTCTACTCCAACAAGGGTTATACAAACTACAACCATGACTCTGATACCAAATGAAAGTAAATATGCATCCACCCAAGATAATTTTCACATGACCCAAATAGAGAAATCTATGCAAACTATTCAAAATCCATATGTAAAAGAATAAACAACATACCATCAAAGATGACACAATATATACCTTAGGAAAACCGGCCTCAAGAGGGAAAGTCCGACTTCCAAAAGAATCCATCACACATGTATTACTAAACAATAAATAGTACAATACATCTTCAAAGTTATCCATGAATACCTTTTAAATATCAAGCCCTCTGCAAGCACTCCATGTGAACAATCATGTAACCAAACATCCCATGCTATGCTTCAACCCTCACAAATACCAACAAGAGATGCTCTCAATCCCTTAGCCAAATAGCCAACTATCTAACCTGTCAAACTTAGACAACTACCCATGTTTTTTCTTTTATAGAAATAAGCTCACACAAAACCACCAAGTGGTATTACATAAAACCATGTGACTAATACCAGAAGCTTACAAAACCATTAACCCCACATTTAATTCTTGGTACTAAGTTTTCCCAACATTAAATATTTTCCCATGTGCAATCCCACATTAAATATTTAATCCGATGTTACATACAACATATAAAGTGGCCCCAAGAATGCTAAGCCATGTGATATACGCATCCCTAGATCCCCTACCTGCACCACATAATAAATAAAATATTACATTATAACATTATGCAAGGCAGAAAACACACCTTTTTCCAACAAGAAATCCATGAACAACTTGGGATTTGGAATTTGGGTACAATATGGCACCACTTCTGGGTCATTATTTTAACTCATGATTTTGGAAAATACTTTATTTTTGTGTTTTTATATTTTCATATTTACTAGGTGCTTGGGTTGAAGCAATGTAAAGGTTAATTTGTAGGTATTGTTGAGCTACCGAAATTGCTCCAATTTTACATGTTGGTGATAATCCTATAAGGGAATGCACTTTGATATTGTATAATATATATTTTTTGATAATACAATTGGTTAATTCTTTGGAATGTGGGGTTATCCTAAAAGGGTTTTCCCCATGTAAACCTATGTTATGGTACACTTGTGTATTTTTCCTTGTAACTATAATATTTAATTATTTATGTACATATATCTCCTCAAAATTTAATATAAGAAATGTAAATTTCACACCATTGCTTCCTTTCACATGATTCTACTATTGGTACAATTCTTTTGTATGAAGGACATATAAATAATAACATAATGCATAATTATGATGATATCTCTTTGTGTTATGTGATTTTTGCTTATTATTTTTTTCCATCTTATGAGAACTTAAAACTAATGCTCTAGAAAAACCTAAAGTTACAATTGTACCTAGGCACAATGTGCATGATGATATAAACTTCATACTAGATGAGACAATTCCTTTGAATATAATTAATGAGTAAAGACCATTGTATATTATAGTAAAATATGGAGATGCTAGATTAAAATATGCTTTAATAAATAATAGATTTGGATTGACATTTGTTACAAACAAATTTTAGATGTGATCTATCATCTAATTAGTCTTGTCTTCTAATATTTAAGACGGTTATTATTGGATTTGATAATATAATGTGTGTCTCTTGGTTATACCACTTTTCCTATTGCTTCAAGGCCTATAACATTACATACTACTTTCATGCAATGCCTAGAATTTAAGATAGGTTTAGTTCCCTCAATATTACATAGAAACATCAAGTTTCTTAGTTGAAACAAAAAATACATAATTAAATTTGATGATAGTCCATTTAAATTTTATAAGGTTCTTGAAAAAGATGATTTTTTCCAACACAAATAATATTAGCTAAGATTACCACTCATATTTTTACTCATGATAATCTTGAGGATGGTTAGGGTTCCTTAGATTTTGATCTTGATCTTGATTTTTATGCCATGTCATCTTTGAACTCTCATGATCATATTTGTAAAAAGGATACTTTTATTCATAGATCAAACACTAGCTAATGCTATAAAGAAAGGTTAAAACAATTTAAATTATCTAGCCACTATGGCAAGGCATTTAGTATGCTACAAATGAATGTTACCGACCTAAACAATTTGTCTCTTTATTTATTATTATATATAGCATGATTATACTTTCCTTATGATATTTTCCTACTTTGATCCATTCCTTTTCATCTATCTAAACACACAGATTTGTATCCTTAGATTGATTTGTGCTCAATCATATTTATTTACATAATTATCCTAAGGAAACCTATTTTTCCTTTTTATTTTGGTGAACTTGATAAACTCACCTAGCCTTTAAAACCTAATTAGGTTATTAGATATATAATTTAATTTTGATTTTCTAAGTTTATAGATCCTAAATTTATCATTGGTCTTTAGTACTTTAATGATTTATCCTTGCTTTCTAGGGTTTAGTGATTGGAATTGTTTCCTATCCTTCTAACCACCCTACACACCCTTGATTTGACATAGGGTTTACATTTTTAGTAAATTTTAGATTTGATTTACCTTTTATCCCACTCATTTAGTTGTTGTCAAAAGTGTCATACAATCATTATTTTCTATTAAGAAGAATCCTCTTATTTGACCCTAATATGTTCAACAATTATAATGATACTGATATTTTTAATGGTGGTTAGATTGAGATAAATATAGGTGATGATTATGATCATGAGGCACATATTCAATAACAATAATTTACTACACAAATTTCTATTTAGGATACTGTGGAGAATCTAAAAAATCTAATAGATATTCTTGACATATTTTTGAAAATCGCAAGTATGGAAAATAAATGCTATAAGTTAGCATATTGTCTTAAGGTTAGTGCATATATCCTTACCTCTACCTTATAATCCTCAACATTTGTGCTTCTAACATAAACCATACATATCATTGCTTTATCTACTAATAGTATACCACTTAATAATATTACAACCAATCCCTTTTCTATGCATCTTTTATCCTCTACTAATAATCCTACTACATTTCTTAGCCAAGCCACATCCACCTACAATGTTTACCAAGCCTATGGTTCCATTAGAAACCTTCATTGTTTTGTTTTTTAAGCAAGAGTGGTAGACCACTATAGTATTTATAATATAATAATTAGATAGTACAAAATCCCGGTTCTGGAGGGCATACCGGTAAGAAAGAGCCAGGAAGAAAACCTCTGGTTATAGCCTCAAAAGATAAAGTTCATACAAATGATCTGATCATACTAGTTTTAGCATGTGATCCCAACAAAATGTCAATCAAAGATCCTACTTCCTGTGTCAATGTAAACTATATAACCTATCTAAAATTCTTAAAATTTATAGATTACATACATAACAACACTAATGCCTAGATTTCAAAATTACAAAACCCATAATACAAAAGGTAAGTTGACCTCGTGCAGATTTTGACAACATCGATTACGAAACATCTGCATACACATGCATTTTGATCATGAGTCAAAAAAAAAAAAACCCTGACATCATTGACGCTCATTCTTCCATTTGTTCGCCACCCTGAACAAAATTTTCATCTTGTCCCTCCATAATACCCTGCAGACCCATATCATTAGCAAAAAAATCAAAACCCACCATCAATTCTTTTTCTTCTTTCACCTCATGTTGTATCAGAGCCCTGGTAGAATGACCATGTTGACCCCCAATGCCTGAAATTACAACATAGCCTTTCGTTCCTTCTCTTTTACCTTCAGTTATCGTGGCCAGTGCAATTTCTGTAGGCAACTCTAACACTGGCGGGATTGTGGGCAGGTGGGGAGCATGCTCGCACAAAAAAAATAGCGAGTAATACTTCTCCTTAATGTCGAAGGCCAAAGTTGCACAGATTATGTTATTATTTTTCCTTAAGGCTTTGACAAGAACACCATCATTCTTTAATTGTAGACCTAATCTTACTGCTTCAAAGATTTCGTTATAACCCTGACGATGCTTTAAATGTTCCTTTTGAAATAAGCCCCCAACAAACCCATCCCCTGTGAAAAAATTATAACCTTGCACTACATGCAACAGTGCATCATTATCCAAAACCTGGGGCTTTACACATTTGCTTACAATTGCTTCCAAATCGACAAGGGATTGAAATAGGTCCATTGCGTTTGATAAAAAGAAACCTTCATTGTTACATTTTTTAACCAAAATAATTGGATCCTCTATCCCTCTCACATATTATAACTATACCCATCATATCCCTAGCTTGAATCCCCATATTACCATCCCATATTTTTCCTTAAATGTACTAATCCAAAAGGGGTTCATCCCATAGTGCAATGGTAAAGAGGCGGTGTTGTTGTTGTGGCCACTAGGGTTCAAACCTCCATTGGGCCATTATGATTGCAGACACTAGCTATGTCTTTGATGATTCAATGTGCTCGCAAGCTTGAACCACAACATTGAGGCTGCTAATGGCATTCATGCCATGAGACATGAATTCAAGCCTGTGTTATTCCAATCCCTCATTGGGTTGGTGTGCTTGTGGGCCTTGTACCCCTGTTGAGCTACCATGCTTGTGGGCTTGGAATGTTCAATTATGTTCATGTCAGGGAGGAGGTCCCTCATTTGTGGCCTCCCCTAGACTAGGCCAAGCTAAACATTCCCACTCCTTGGCTCGAGCCAAACTAAAAATTCCTAAGGTACCAATAAAAAAATGTACTAATCCAAAAGATTAATAAATTCATTTAGAAATATTTAATAATATTTATAAATTTTTATTATTGTCTTAGAACTTGACATCATCTCCTATTTTAAACTTAAATTTTATTATATCTACATATCACAAGCACTTTGTCTATAATCTATGCCTTATATTGCACTATCTTTTTTAATGCCTTATATTGTATTTTCTTTGCCTATTATCTATATATTATCATTGTTTATCTAGCTATTATGAGCATGCTATCTTAATCATGCATTCCTATACCATTCACTATTTGATCTCATGTGCTACATCTTGCAACATGTTAAAGCACTTATATGATAATCCTATATTGTTATATCTTATAATTACATTGTTACATCTTACTCTTGTATCAACATGATGATCACATATTGAGCTATGAACTATCATCTTACATGATCTTATTTCTATATCTTTCTCCATAAAGTGTACATGATTTGATCTTACATAGCTATATCTTACTTTGAACATTTATCATTGACCCTCACACTTATATTGGAGGGCATCATATTATTCTCCCTCTTATTAATTGATCTTACATTACCATATCTTATGAACGATTTTATCTATATCATGCTTTATTTTGTCATATCATAAGTCTCAAACCTATTCACATTGAGCATATATTGTCTTATCATATTAATCTTACTCCTACATTACTATATTTTTTTTTTTATATTATACATTATGCTCACATGATCCATCTATTGTCACACTTTATCATATGGATCCCACATTTAGGGTATCATGTTTTCCTACCTTATCATATTGAGCTTTATTGTCATACTTGATTATCTAAATATATATCACTTATGATCATGATAGTTATATTTGGGGACTTGCTTCAATATTAGGTTTCATGTACCATTAATCCTATCCATCATATTTATCCCACCTTATGTGTGCTCATGGTCATGGATGCCACATTGGGCCGTTTATTATAATTTGATTGGTATTCTTGGTTATAAATGGTTGCATCACCATTATCTTGATCTTACTTTTTCATTGATCCTACCCTATGCGTGGTCCTAGACATGGATAATACATTGGGACTTTTATTGTAATTTCATAGGTGTTTTTGGCTATTAAGGGTTGCGTCATTATTACTTTGTCAATGTTGGAGACAATGAACAATCTTTCACTCTATCACCAATCTATTGCTATAGTTCTCATGATGTAATCTTCTAGGTATTATTGCTATATTTTATACTTGATGATTATATGTACTTACATGCTTATCATTTGTTATTGATTTATCACATGATTATGATTATGATTAGTTCATGCTACACTTGATTATCAATTTATTACTATATACAACCTAGTCTAGGGTGTCAAATGAACTAAGAATGTGGACCAAATTAGAGCAAAGTGATCTATTATATAAAATTTGGATAATGCATTCTAAATAGGAATCAATTTACATATCAAATTAATTAAATCAAATACTTTAAACTCCACCTTTTTAATATTTATATAAAATAATATAAAAAATATAAAATATATGCATTTAAAAAAATCATGAAATCTGATACGAACATATATTATAATACTTCATCAAGTTGTATATTCATTATAGTGCTATCATATTAAACATTTGACTTAATCACATATTATTAAAAATAAATATACCATCATCAAAATCACACAAAATATATATTCTCAAGCCTTTGTTTATAATAAGATCATATAACTAATATCATAAAAAATGAACTGTTAAAACCTAACCTTGCATATTAATAATATTCAAAGTTTTAATGATACAGTTCATCTCATACATAATGGTAGCTCCTATAAGTCTCCAACATAACAATACTTCTATATATTCTCTACACAAATCATAACTAATGGTAGCTTCTATAAATCTCCAACATAACAATACTATATATTCCCTATACACATCATAACTATTTTTAATCCTAGATGCACAACCTTTATAGCAAGCAGCATAAAACTGTAAATATATGTCTGTAAGACATATACATAAACAGTTATTACCCTATAAAACTTAGTAAACCATTACTCTCAATTAGGAAAACGGCATTTATGACGTATCTCCCCATCTTTGCCAAGTAAGGGCTGGATATTTCCCATCTTTATCATGGATATTTTGAAGTTCTCAAAGAATGCTTCTTGATTTTCAGTGTAGAACTTAACCAATGCGTCGGTGCTCCCCCCACTTGAATAAAGTACTTGGTCAGACATCAGAATACCTTCACCAGAAAGCAGGTTTCTGTAGTACTTATTGTCAAAAGTGATAGGAGTCTCTAAATCTAGATTAGTTACAGCATTGCTGTTGTTGGAAAACCCATTCAAGCAGAGCATCTGCAGAGATGTAAGCAATAGCTTTTCAAGTGTAGGATCTGGCTGATTCTGAAGTCTAGCACTGAATGTGGCACATCTCGCCTTGCCTATTGTATGAGCACCTGCAGATCATCAAACCATGATATTGCTATTACCATTATCATCAAGAAGTGTTTGATATTTTACTTATAATGTTTGAGATATTGGAGAATGTTCTAGGAAACAATGACACAAAAATTCACTGAAGATCATCCCATGCACAACTAAATTAGTCATCTTTGTATTAGCTCTTAAAATCTTAAGAGTTTTATGTGTTCATAAGTGAAATCTCATATGAATGCACTGAATTCAAATTCTTATATTATGAAAAACTGTATAAATCTTATGCTGTTAGAATTCTTATGCATTGATTGTTCATAGTAAAGCTGATGTTCTAGGAACGTCTGTCATACCTGATAATGTAACCATATCTTCTTGAGTGAGACCCACATTTTGAAAATTTTGAATGAGTGTTGGAACATTTGAAGTAGGAGCTGGTATGCTGGTGTTTGCTAGTGCTTTGTTGGCTGTTCTGCTGTCCCTTCTTCCCAATTGCACTTGCCAAACTGGCCCTCCTGTCTGCCAATGAAAAAGAAGAAAAGATGATCTCATGGCTATAAGTAACAGTTTTTAGTTTGTATATTGTTTTATTGCCATGGGAATTATGACTATGGAGACTTCTTAGCTTTAGAACATCATGTTCTGAATTCATCTCTTTCCACAATAACCATAACAAAGTAAAGCAGTATGACATGGCCCATTCTTTCAACTAGGAGCGATTTATAACTGTTGGAATCTCCATTCAAAACTATATTTTTTTATAATGCAGAAGCTTGCTCTCTCCATCAGCTTTACAATTACAAGGAAAGCATGATTTGACTGGACAACATATATGATAATGGAAACTTCTCAGATGCATGATATAATGTTCTGAATATATGCTACTCCACAATCATCGTGGTAAAGGAAAGTAATAATACATCATAGTCCTTCCTTTCAAGATATAACTTTAGGATTCATAAAAAAGTTGAAATTTCTATCTGAAACCACAAGCATTTGTAAGGCCAAAGGATTACAACGAAGCATGATCTGACTATCTATATGTGTCATATCAACCAGTAGAAATACATTCTTTGAGGGATCGTGCCATCAAAAGATAAGAAATAACTGATTATTTTTACATGCTAGAATATTAGATCAAACATATCCTACTCTGCATTTTGCTATTCAAATCCACAAATAAAGACTTGTATGGTGAAATAGCAATATGATTACCAGAAGCACTGAATCTCTAGCTGCAATTGCAAGGATGTCAGCACATGAAACAATTCCAGGGCATGCAAACTCAAGCTCTGCTTTGATGGAATCTATCACTTCAAATCCCCGAAGGGAGTTTACATTAGGAGCTGCAGTCTTCTCTCCTGTCAGAGTTGGTGTGTCATCCAACAATACAGAAGCATCACAACCCTGCACATATTACAGATGTTCTAGAGCATCAAAAAGATCTGAATACCACTACAACAACTAATTACTAAAAATTGAAAGGACTTATCAATCACACAAGTTTTCAATTTTTTTCAATTTAGAAAATGAGGTAAAAACAGGCCCTGAAACTGGTCATCTGTCTACCAAGCAGCCCAGCAACATTTTTTCATAAAAGTTACCAAACTTATATAATTTGTGTTTAAACATTCATATCTTCTATTCGGTAAGAATCAAAACAAGAAGCCTGAACTGGCGCTATTAGTCAAAAGAAACTAGTCTCCAAAACATTCTACACAAGTTTGTACTCATAAACCATAGAACATAGTAAGATATATACCAATATAGTAATTTTAGTTTCCAAAGAAACCCATAAATTATTAGTGCATCATAATTTGTTAGAAGTTTAAAAATGGGTAAGGGATAATCACGTTAACAAAACAGTCATGAAAATGCAGACGAAGAAGAGAAGCAGCCATGCGAGGCTCTTGAGCTACAGCTCTTTGCACCCCACTAAAAACAATGGCCTCAGCCTCTGGACACTTGCACAGATAGTAATCAGGCTTCAAGGATCCTGTATCACATGCCTTGCCAGTTGCCAATAAGCATAGCACCAAAATTATCACAAAATAAAATCTTACAGCACTAGCCATGGCGTGAATAAGAAAACCAAGTAAGATCTACAAGTAGAACAAAGGAAAAACCAGTAAGATCTACAAGTAGAACAAAGAGTTTCTTCACATCTATTCAATAAAGTTGAATCAATCTATTCTAGCAATAAAAGTTATGGATGGTTGAGTTCCCAGAGCTAGTATTTATAATGTTAAGAATTACAATGGCTTTGGATTTTGCTTAATGGATTTAGAGTGGGTCAAGACTGGCTCCCACACTTGTTGCCTGAACCAGTACAAAACTGAACAGATTTCATAATCTTTTGCAGGCTGAATATTTTATTTTTAATTGAATTGGTCTGGAAATCTTTCTGGTCGAGAACAGACTTTTTCTCTCAAATTTGAAGCCATACGTACATGTTTTACTATCGAGACAAAAATATAAATACATTTCTTAGACCATGTACATTAGATGGAATCCTGCTATATTGCAGAAAGGCAAAGTGGTTGCTTTGCTTTGCGGGATTAATTCCATGGGCACTGCTAATGGAATGTTGTGCTTTGTTGAAATCCTGTGATGATAAAAAAGGAACATAGGAGAAAGGAGCTGTGTACACTGCTAAAACTAAATGCAAACAAGCAACTTGGTCAGCGTTTAATTTCACATGTAGATTCCTTTCCGGAGATCAACATAAAGTAATTAGAAAATTGCTTTTGCAAAATGACAGCAGAGTCTTGGTTCATCTAGAGATTTGTAAATAGGTGTACACAACCGATGGATAAGGTTTTGGTTACAATGGTAGTGCAAGGGAAATATACCACCAGGTTAATTAAATAATTAATATAATTATATAAACAATTAATTTAGATAGTTGAGATTATAAATAATAAATGAATCTTAGTAATAGATATTAAATTAAATATTAAAATTAGTTGATTTAATGAGATATTTAGTTATATTTGAATGTGGGAAAATGATGTTAAAGTTAATTTATCACAATGTTAGATTTTTAGGGTTTATTTTTATGTTTGTTTCAAAATCCACAAATCAGTAATGCTTTTCTCTAGTTTAGATATGTGTTTGTGGACCTAATATCTATGCTTATATAATTGAACTAGTGCATGGATCTAAAACTATATTTATATGAGTGAACCAACAAAAAAATGTCTATTGAAACTCACCCACTTCAATTGCTTTGTATTTGAGTTTTCTAAGGACTCGTAATGTTTACAAACACTTTTGGAGAGTATATTGATTTGTGAGGGTCATGTTGATGTAGGAGCATTTGGGTCCATGGGCAATTTTATATCAACAAAAAATATATTAGGTTTTGTTTTCAATTTTAGTTCATTTTTGTTGTGCTTTGGTTCTTGTTGTGTTAGTTTTTGGTGGTTGCTTTAGGATAATTTCTAGACTCAAATTGGCCGAGTTAAGGACATTATTTTGTAGAAAGGATTAATGGGTAGTTGTAGTTCCAATTTGGTAAAGAATGAATCAAAATTAGTTAGGTTATGAGAATGTGGGGCTTTAGTCTATAATCAAACTTATAGAACTTTAATGTGGAACTAGACATCTCTACAAATGGTTCTATGTTATTTTCTCGTAAATGGGTTTGAGTCAATTTTTTGCATCTAGTTGACTTGCAGGAACTTCAAGTCCATTTGGGTTTGCGAGAAAGATCAAGTGAAATAAAATTTTAAATTTTGAGAATTAGTTTGGATGAACAATTCTCATGGGGACGTTAACATGAGTTGCTTTGTAGGAACTTTAGGCCCAACTAGATTTATGGGAAAAATAAGTGAACTAAAGTTTTAAGTTTTGATAACCAGTTCATATGAATAGTGTCGGTGATGATGTCAACATGGGGCAAAGGTCAGTTGACACTTATTGATGTCAATATGATGTAAGAATAATGCAAGAAAATGATGACATCAACATTGTATAGTCTGCAAACAAATGCAACTAAAGTAGAAGTGTGTATTGGTTAAAGGTTTTATTTAGAAACCAAATAAACTTTCACCAAAATGATAATGATGATGAATTGATGATGTCAATAAGGTATGAAATGCTAGGTTTTCAAGTGAACCTAACTATTAAAAAAGTTATAGAAATCTTGCTTGAATGGATGGTAGATTTTCACACTTGATGATGCAAAGATGATATTAATAATGTACAAAGTATGAAAGTTTTCAAGTGAACCTAGCTACTAAAAATATTATAAAAATCTTATTAAGATGTATACCATACTTTTGCAAGATGACATAATGATGATGTTAGCAAGGTACAAATATGGATATTTTTAGTTGAACCAAACTTATGAATAAAATATAATAATCCTATTCGAATGGTCACTAAAATTTCGTAAAAAGGACATATAATATTATTTCTTCCTTTGCAAAGATTTTTATTTGTAATGGATATTTACAGATTCCCATTGGCGAACTAGATATGCAGAGTTTCCTACTTGAACTAGATATTTGTGAACTCCCATTAATGAATTGAATATGTGGAGTTTCCTTCTTTAACTAGTCACTTACAATACTTTACCTTGTGATTGATCATTCTATTTTGTGGTACCTTACCTATAACAACCACTCTTGCAATGGTTTAACTTCCTTTAAGTTTGAAGTATAAAATAAAGTTGTAATCTATAGAGAGATTTTTGGAAGGATTAAAGTGGGGAAAATTCTTGAAGGTTCCCATGTGCAAAAAATAGTTCCCCATTATAAGGAAAAAGTTTCACGAGATAACTAGGGAAGATATGAAGGGGATAATGGTTGACAAACATAAAGGTATTGGCTAGGAAGCTCAAATCCTTGTTGTAACAAAGAGAAGGGTTATGAGAAAAAGACCAAGTTGGTAATGTGTTGATAGTGACGCTTGTTTTGTGAGCTACAAGAGGTCCCTATTATAATAGGTTGTAATTATCTTGGTCATGTTATATTAAATTCAAGAAGTGAATAAGGTGTATTATTGAGAAGCTAAACTATGCAATTTAGAGCTTTATCTGTTGTGAGTTGGTTTAGGCTACAAGATCAAGTAGTTTTATAAGATCCCTTGGTCTTGACTATATCAAGTGGTATTAGAGTATGGTTAAATATTCCTTAGAAGAATAAAGAAGGGAAATTTGTAATCAAAGAGAGAAGTTGAAAAGTAAATAAGCTACTAAAATTATTAGAGTTGGTTAAGTTATTAAGGGATAATTTTAATCCCATAGGTAAATTGAAGAAGTTAAGTCCTATGTTTCTTGACCATAATCCAGCTTTAGAAGATTTTAGGGTTGACCTTTAGGATGATATTGAGGTTAGAAGAAGGAACTATTGTAGATTGACAATATTTTAGTTGAAGGAATTTGGAATAATAGATGATATTATTAAAGAATTATCAGATGATGGACACACCTTGGACCCAGTATATGACTTCAACAACATAACTACTAAGTCACTAGACCCCATCAATTAGTTAGAAAAGGATGATGCCTCAATTGAAACCATTTTTGAAAAGGTATTAGACTGTAGCAATGCATGGGTGGATCTTAGGCTTAAGAGCATTGGAATCAAAGGCACCTAAGGAAAGAGGAAGAAGCAAAAAACTAGTGAGGTAATTCCCTCCTCTATTCCACAAGCATACAAAAGATACAATATAAGAGAAAAGGCTATGGTAAAAGACCATACATAAGAAAATAAAATATTAAAAAAAAATAGTTAGGCATTCAAATAGGATTCAATGACATATAAAGCTGTAGAGGTAGGAATTACATTGGGATTTGGTGTAGTAACTTTAGCTCAAGTACTACCAATAAAGACTACCATTGGTCAAGCCTCGAAGAGGGAGAAAACATGGGAGAAAATAACAAGTACAAGAACCAAGTGAAGAATCAATCAATATTCCTCCTTCCTCTCCACCCAAAGTAGAAGAAATAAAATCACCTCCACAAAATTCACAACAATGGGCTGATTCCCCACCTCATGAATAGGTAGAGGAAAAGAGTGATTAGGTGGATATTGTTAGAGTTGAGAAGATACAACACCACAGAAGCCCAAAAGATCTTTGCAAGCAAATAACCTATTACAAGGAGAAGCAAAGAGAAGCAACAAAAGAAATGCTCAAGAATGTGGAGCAATGTATTCACCTAAAAATGTAAAATGAATAATAATACAAAAGATAGTTTTCAACTACATATAGATGAAAACCCTAAAAAGGAAAACCCTAGGCTTGCACAATAATAATTAATAAAGTAATTAATTATTATGTACCTAATGTTAGCTTAAGTGAAAAAGAGGTAAAAGGGAACTTTACGTAATTAAACAAATATTGTTTAATTAATAAAGTAAATGTCCAATTACTCTAACACCCCCCCTTAAGATAGACATAGGGAGAAGCTAAAACCTAGAAGAAGCTACTGAAAGCAAAAGCAATGGGTCCCAGCAACAAGGCCAGATCAGGTACCCAAGTACAAAGAAATCTCTATGAAACGGAGAAAAGGAGAAAACCCAGTGGGAAAAACTCCTCTCCAAAAAGAGATAGAACAACATGCTGAAAGAAACATGAAGGAAGGAAGGCCTCATAAAGACCCCCCAAGGACAACTTCCTTCACCCCAAGCATAGAGCGCAACTGAAGATAGCACAGAGATGCAAAAGGTTTCGTGAAGATGTCTGCAACCTACTCAGCAGTGGGAACATACTCCAAGATGAGAGAACCATCCTGAATCAACTGTCTGATGAAATGCATATGAAGCTCAATGTGCTTCATCTGCTGATGCTCCACCGGGTTGCGCAAAATGTGTATAGCACTCTGATTGTCACACCAAAGAATAGTGGGACTATTAGGAGGAAAAATAAACTCAGTCATCAACTAATGAAGCCATAAAATCTCCTGACTAGCGAGCACAACAGCTCGGTACTCAGCCTCTGTAGATGATAATGCACGAGCAGTCTTCTTCTTGCACGACCATGTGATAGGACTAGAGCCAAGATAGAAAACAAAGCCAGAAGTAGACTTTCAATCATTGACATCACCAGCCCAATCTAAGTCAGTGTAGCCAACAATGTGAGGATCCCCTAATGGGTAGTGAATGCCATATGAAGTGGTGCCCTGAATGTACCTCAAAATACGCTTGGTAGCTTGCCAATGACTCTCATGAGGATCATGTGAGAATCGAGAGATAAGACCAACCGTAAAGGAAAGATTAGGATGAGTGTGAGTCAGGTACAACAAACTACCAACCAACTACCTATAAAGTGTAGAATCTATTGAAGGAGTGGGGAAAGTATGTGTCAAAACAAACCCTGACTGAAAAGGTGTGGGGGCAGGCTTGCAATCAAGCATGCCAAAGCACTGAAGCATATCAAAAGAATACTTCTATTGGTAAATGGAGATCCCCTCTGAAGACTGAATCACCTGAAGACCAAGGAAATAGTGTAGAAGGCCAAGATCTGTCATCTCAAACTGCTCCATCAAGGCTAGCTGAGAATTTTGAATCATAGAGGATGAGCTACCTGTGATGAGAAGATCATCAACATATAGCACAAGAATCAGGATCTCACCCTCAAGATGTTGAATATAGACCGTGTGATCATAATGACAACGAGTGAAACCAGTGGAGAGCAAAAAAGAGTCCATCTTCTCATACCAAGCCCGAGGGGCTTGTTTGAGACCATATAATGAACGCTGAAGTCTGCAAACCAAAGAAGAATCATGAAAAAATCCCTGAGGCTGCTCCATATAGATCTCCTCTTGTAGGTCACCATGTAAGAAGGCACACTTCACATCCATCTGAAAAATGAGCCATCCTCTAGAAGCTGCAAGGGATAATACAAAATGAATAGAATTCATCTTAGCGACAGGGGCAAATGTCTCAGAGTAATCAATACCCTCAACTTGTGAGAAACCCTTCGCAATAAGACGTGCTTTGTACTTATCAATAGAACCATCAGTAGCATACTTGGTGCGATACAACCATCAACACCGAACTATCTTTCTGCCCTTAGGAAGAGGACAAAGATCCCATGTATTATTCCTCATCAAAGAAGAATACTCCTCCTCCATGGCACAATCCCACTCAGGGTGACCTGTTGCCTCTAAAAATATATGAGGATTCTCTGAAAGAGCATGAGTCAAAAGACTAGAACCCGTAGTATGAGAACGGGTGCGACGAGTGTCTGAAGGATCACCGGCCATAGATCCTGCTGCCTCAATAGTAAAGCAAGCCCATTTGGGCCTCTGAGGTGGAGCAAGTGGAGGTGGAGATGGGGGATCATCAATATCCTCATCAGAATCATCCTCAAAATAATCCTGAAGAGTTGTAGTGGGTGGAGTAGGTAGTGAAGTGGACACTGGAGACAGGGCATCAACTGGTCAAACTAAACATCCCATCAAAACAGGACCTCTCTGGAATTAGGATCAAACAACCTGTATGCCTTAACATCCTCATAGTAGCCGACAAATATGAGGGGTCGACTCTTCCGCTCCATAGCTCTCCTTTGAGCATCAGGAATAAAAGCCCATGCCTCACTACCAAATACTCGAAATGATGAAATATCAGGCTTGTCATGAGACCAAGCCTCCTCAGGAGTCATATGTCGAATCGCCTTGTGAGGCATCCGATTCTGAATATAGTTGGCACAATTGATTGCCTCAACCCAAAAAGATGAATCCATGGACCTGGACTGAATCATACAATTAGCCATCTCCCGTAAAGTTCTGTTCTTTCGCTCAACGATACCATTCTGCTGAGGGGTGTAGGGAACAGAAAACTGATGCTGCAAACCATGCTCAGTGCAAAAATCTCTGAAAGCCTGATTCACATACTCCCCCCCATTATCTATACGTATCCGTTGGATAGAAAGACCAGACTGCTTCTCTACAAATGTCTTGAAGACACGAAAGGAATCAAAGACATCAGACTTGTACTTAAGAAAGTACAACCATGTGCGTCTGGAGAAGTCATCAATGAATGTGAGTACATACTTGGCCCCTGAAAAAGGAGTGGGAAATGACATGAGGTCACTATGAATCAGCTCCAAGGGTGCCAAAGCACGAGTGGTACTTTCCTTCAGAAAGGGATCCTTGTGATGCTTGCCAAGCACACAACCATGACAAACACCGTCAGTGCAGGAAATCCGTGGAAGACCAAGAACAAGTGACTGTGTACTCATCTGCTGAAGATATCTGTAGTTGACATGGCCCAAACGCTCATGCCAAAGCTAATGCATTGAATCTACATGTGCTATAAGAGATGAACCTGTACCCTCAGAAGGCGCAATCCATCAAATCTGTAAAGACGAGATGTAGTATCAACACTACCAGTAGCCACAACCAAATCAGAATCATGGAGGTCCCGAATAACCACATCATGTTGTGAGAACTCAATTGTCTTACTAGAGCCAGTGTGGCAAATCTGATAAATGGACAAGAGGTTCGTTGAAATGTCAGGAACAACCAAAACATCCTGTAGAGTGCCTCCATTCAAAGATATAGAACCTGAACCCAAGACAGAAAGTTGTGAAGAGTCACCCCCTGCAATCTGTGAAGTACCACAAGAGGCAAGAGAAGTGACCAATTGTTGAGTGTGAGTCATATGGTGAGAAGCACCAGAGTCTAAAATCCAAGTGGACCCATTGGTCGATGCTCGTGTAGTGAGAGCATGACCCTTCCCTTTGGTGGAAGAAGAAGAAGACTGAGGTGAGGAGATGTGTTGCTGCTGCATGGCATCCTCTAAAGCCTCTAATCGTTTCCAACACCTGGAAACTGGATGACCTTGCTTGCCACAGAAACTGCAAGTGTCTCCTGATTTCTCCTTAGTCTTGGAGGAAGACTCACCAGACTTCGAAGATTTCTCATGTTTTGGATTAAATGGTGGTTTAGAATCAAACTTAGGAGGCGGTTTGGAGGAATGCTCACTACCTGCAAAATCTTTCTTGGGCCTTGGTTTCTGCTTTTGTTTCCCCTTCGGTGACTGAGCAACCAATGCTTTGCTCTTTGAACCTGAGAGCATATCCATCTAAGAAAGGTGAGATTGTTCCCGAGACAATCGCTCACAAAATAAATCAAAGGAAGGCATGGTAAAACTGGCACCCAAACCATCCATGGTGGAGTAGAAGGAGGAAGCAAATATCTGAAATGGACCACGAAGCTTTGAAAGAATCAAGTAAATGCACTCTGTGTCTATCTTGTTCTTCCCACAACCCTGTAAAATAGTACGGATAGTTTTGAACTTGTTCAAAAAATCCTCAATAGTGGGAAATGAATCAGGTAACAATGAAGTCAGCTCTGCCTCAATCTGTAATGCACGGAACTCATTAACGGCCCCAAAAAGTGTCTCAAACTTCAGCCACATGGCTCGAGGAGTGAGCAAAGCATCAAGGTGAAACAAAAGACTGTCTGAAACATGCATGCATAACAAACCCATAGCCTCATCCATCTTGTTCCTGTGCTGCATAATCTCAAAAGGACACTGCAACTGAGGCTGAACCTCATCTAAACAAGACCATAACCCTCGTGACCTGAGTAGCCTCATCATACGAGACTTCCAAGTGTGATAGTTATGTGATGTGAGTAGCTCAACTGAAGAGTCTGCCATGAAACCCTGCACCTGTACCTGCTTGTGTTTTTTATTATTATGTGATCTTTCAGAATAGACAGAAGATGCAGAAGGGTTTGTATTTTTGAGAGTTTTGGTGTTCTGGTTTTCTGATATAAATGACAGAAAGCAAGAAAAAAAACACCCCCCACAAAAGATAAACCCAAACCCTAGTACAAACTGAGAAGAAGGAAGCAATGCATAAGCAAAAAATATTTCAAGACAAATTCTCATGTACCTGGAAAAAATTCTAAGAAAATAGATCACATCACTGAATAGAGCATGTTGAGAGCTTTCCAACGCCTATTAAAGTTTGAAAAACGGAGTCCGTTTGCATCTTCTATGACCCCGGAAGTGAAGAAAGAAGACCTCACTTTGACTGGTAAAAAATATCCAAACTGGTAAAAAAATTAAAAATATTTCTATACCATCAGATTGGTGCCATTCTCAGCTTTCCAACGCATCTTCCTGTTCGAAAAACGGAGCTA
>CM021104.1:99388161-99494340 GCA_007115665.2 Sequoiadendron giganteum
ATTCATACATTTGCCAAGTCAATTTTGTCCCCAAGGCCTTATTTTGGTTTTGAAGAGATTTAATCCCAACACCCCCATTGGATTTATTCAAGTGAGTTGTATCCTAGTCGATGAGAGGAGTTCGTTTTTGGTTCGACGAACTATCCCACAAGAATTTTTAAAGGATACCATTTAGGTCATGAACTGCTTGGCCTATGAGATGGATATAGGACACTAGGTAGATTGGGATTGTAGACAAAACTACCTTTATCATGACCACCCTACTGGCAAACGTTAACAACCTTCCTTTCTAGCCTTTAGATTTTGCTCGACAATTTTCAACAATTTCTTTCTAGTGCACATAATGGGGCATACCAGTAAAGAGTGGTACTCCAAGATGTTTGATAGGAACCCTTTATTTCATATATATATATATAGCGTTGAAAAACACTTTTATAATAATAATTAATTATTGGGAAGAAGAGGTGACATGACACTAGTGCTGTGCTAAAAGGTATATTACAGTGATAATGTGTTGGCTAGTTGTAGGTCTGCCATCAACATCTAATGTCCCATGAACCTTGACTAGTGATTAAATTCAACAATGTGAAGGTGTCAATGGAATTTTGCAACGTTCAACACTTATCCCAATTCCAATCACTTCAACTTTGCAATCTGCCTAGTCAGTGTCCAATGACAATCGAAGTATTATGATGTTGGTGACTCCATAAGTTATGATCAATACTCTCAACCTATGCTCCATGGGGTTTCGGGGACGGTGAGAACCTCGTACGCCGAGAAGAGTTTCTGGTACGGGGGTACTTTTGGGTCATTTTTTAGGGGACGGCTGATAAAAAAATAGGGAATTTTTAAAAATATAGAGAAATTTCAAATGTTCATAGCATAACATTGATAAAGCATTCATTCTAGACATTGTATAAGCTTATTATATATCATTAGACTTGAATTGAGATTTCACATGAGAATCGACAAACAAATTAACAGAATTCAAATGCTTTTCATTATCAATATGCATACATATCATATAAGAGTTTGATAATTATAACCAAAATGCCCAAAGGCTCCAAGTCTCAACTATGAAATGATATGATAAACATAAAACTAAGAAAATATATCGCTGTCCAATGTCCCTAATCAGCAAAAGGTAGGTCTAAATCAGCATCGCCCTCGTCATCGCCATCGGAGCTTGAGTCTAAGTCAGTGTCAGTGTCCATGTCAATAGAAGGATCTGCCTCAGCCAATGGAACCTCAACCAAATTCTCCTATGCATCCTCATCCTCAATCTGCATAGCATCTTCGGGATTAACATCCCATCGTAAGGTTGGAGTTTGACGATACTCACTAGACTGGCGATCCTGTAGCCGCAAAGCACTGTGTACTGCCACCAACTTCTCCAACCTCTAATATGCTGAAATGATGCCCTAAGCTCCTCTCCAACCTGCTGTTTTCTCCTTCACTTAGCTGCTCCTCTTTTGCTTTCCTTCACTTCACAATGGAAAAGTAAAAATGAGTTACTTTTTTCTCATTTTGGAGCTTAAATGTCACTTACATTAGGTCAAGTGTGATGGGGCGCCCCTTGTGGGCCCACCCATAGCTTTATTTTTATAAAAAAGCTCATACTTTTTTAAAAAAGAACGTTTTGTTTTTCGCTGGGCCGTAGGGTACTGCTAGAAGTACCCGGTACGGTTGGGGTACGGCCAGGCAGTACCGGGTACTTCTAGTAGTACCCAAGTCCCCTAAAAGTACCCGAGTCCCCTTTTTTTGGGAAACCGTCCCCTAGAAGTACCGGGTACTTGGAGGGCAAAGGGGTATTGCCAGGGTACGTTTCCTAGCCGTACCTGCATCTCCGTTTCGTACCCGGTATGGGAAACGGGTAAAAACCATAGGGGACGCGCCCCCATGGAGCATAGCTCTCAACTCCATATATTCAAAATGTCATGATTGATGCTGGTAACAATTACTGCTATTGACTCTGAATATCAGTTGTAGAGATTGTAGTAAAAAACATTATTAACAAATGTGATCCCCTTAGTGATGCCAATAGAATACTGTGATGGATCAATGAATTGGTGCAACACACCCAAGTAGTGATAAAATGGATCCTTGAATACCCATGGACTCTCCACAGGTGAAATGTAGTGTATGGAACTGCAATGATGAATCACCACTCCCTAGTGAGATCCAATTCAATTGAACTCCCATTAAACAAGTGCAATTCCCTTAGTGATGTCAATAGTATATTGTGGTGGATCAATGAATTGGTGCAGAGCACCCAAACTGCAAAAAGATGGATCCTTGAATATCCACAGACTCTCCACATGCAAACTATCATAAATGGAATTGGAGTGATCAATTGCCACTCTCCAATGAGATCCAATTCAACTGAACTCCCCTTAAACAACCACAATTGCCCCTTGTAATGTGTAAGAATGCTGTGGTTAGGTAACTGCTTGATCCAGCTCACAAAATTAGTGATGAGAAACTTTGAAATCACCAATGATGGTGCTTCACATGGACAGCAACAAATACTTTGGTGTGCTTCATTAACCAATAGAGAATCAATGAAGAAGATGTTTGGAACAATCTTTGAAAATTTGCTTGCAAATTGCTCAATCTGGAAGCTCTAGGAAAATCAACAATATTTAGCTCCAAATCTGGAAGTTGAATGAAATTACTCAATTCAGCTCCAATGCAACCCTTGAGTCGAGATGCCTTAGACAAAAATGAGGGTTTTCGTCCCCAAATCAGATGGAAAAAATCTAAGGGTTTTCATTCTCCAAGATCTTCAAACAGCTAAGGGTTTTTGTCCTTGGATGTGAAAATGAACACGAATCTCAAAAGTTGAATTGAAAAATGAAGACAAGATCAATGAATCCAAGCACCCTTTTTAAAGCTCTCCAATTTGAGCCCATGGTTTAAAGTTTCCTTCCAAAAGTATTTTAATATTAAGTGTTTAAAAATACTTTTTAATTAATTATAATAATACTATTAAGTTGCCCCTTAAAATATAAATTACCAGGCACAACTTAAAATAGTATTATTAATCATTTCCCTTGCTTTATCCTTCAGCCTATGAGAAATGAGGATAGGCTAAAGTTTTCTCCACCTCTCTAATTCCAAAAAGGGGACACTATAGTTTGCCCTCGAGCAATTGCAAACGTTTGCCCTCAAGCAATTGCACACCCAATTGCTCAAGTATCACCTTGCCAAATATGATGAAATGTTGTAATGGCCATAGAGCCAAGATCTTGTACTTGTCAATTGAAACGACTCTTGAGCTGGATTAGGAAAGGAATGCAACCAACTCACAATATGCTCCTATTTGATGTAATGACAAATGATGCCTTTTCCCCAATGCTTGAGGATATCCTCAAACTCTCACAAAGCCAAGGGCTGCCTTATGAGCTTGCCATCATGTTTTCGTTGCACCTCTTTGTTATAACTTATAATTATGAACTGAAGAATTTGGAACCTTCAATTGAGCATAATAATAACATCCTTGATTTCAAACAGATTGTACAATTGTACCATAGGCTGAAACCCTCATAAATTTGTGCAAGTCAGATTGTATCCAAGCTGAAATGAAGTTGCAGCAGTCATAAATCATCTGAAAGATTATCTAAAACATCAGTATGGTGGCTGAAATAATTGCTTTCAGTAGCTCCAATGGCTGAAATCCCTCACAGACAACATAATACAAAGAAAGTCTCTTAATATCTGCAAACTTGTGGCTGTATATTGTTGATGTTAATGCAGCCGCAGGAGTCTACTTCCAGGCGCACGAATTCCAAGAAGATAACAAAAATTGAATGTAGCCTTATGGCTATTCAATTTTATATATACTTGAGAAGAGGCTGACTTTATGTAAATAATTAATGATCAATTTTTGGGCCGACCTTCCTTGCTATTTTGTAATTCATTATTTATTAAAGGTGGCCGACCTCTTTGAAGAGTCACCTTATTTTGTATAAATACAAGGTGATGTTTGTTCATTTGAGCATCAAGTTCATTTAGCATAATTCGCATTACAAGCAGAAGTTCACACTTGAACAGCAGAGCATCATCTTGCAGCAGCAGGCCGATTTCAAGGAGAAGCATACTCAATTGTATCTTTGCATCTAGGAGAGGTGCTATTATTCATTGTATCAAATTCGGCCATGAGTTGGGCCTGAGTTGTAAGCAGATTTCTGCTCTTATTCCTTCATTATATAAGAGACATATTTGCTGGGTTTTTCTCCTCAAGAGGAGGGTTTTCCCAGGGTATCTTGTTGTGTTTATTGTCTTATGTATTGCATTTTCTGAGTGCTATTAGCTGTATTATCTGATCATTAAAACACTAACATGGTATCAAAGCGGGTTTGAAGAAGATCGTGATCAGATCTATTTTGCAGCATTCTCCCTAATCTCTTTTTCAGTCTATCTCTATTTAGTCAAGATGGTAAATGGTCTGAAAATTGAGGATAGACTCGAGGGAGCTTCCAACTGCACATCATGGAGGTTCAGAATCATGCTCACCTTGGAAGAGAATGATTTGGTTGAGTTTGTGGAAACCAAAGTTCCCGAACCAGAGGAGGAAGAAGAGAAGTTGCAGTGGAGGAAGAAAGACATCAAGGCAAAGAAGATGTTGGTTGATTCCGTTAAAGATCATATTGTTCCGATTGTCTCCAAGCTGAAGACGGCAAGGGACATGTTCAAAACATTGGAAGAGATGTACGAAATCAACAACACTAGCCGGGCACTTGCATTGAAGCAACAACTACACCATGTGAAGATGGCGAAAGGAGAAATAGTGATTGCTTATTTCATGAGGATTTCAGAATTGAGAGACCAACTCTCTACTATTGGTCACATAATTGATGACAAAGACTTGACCATGCTTGCCCTCAATGGTCTTCCGTTATCATGGGAGTCCTATATTCAAGGAATCAGTGCAAGATCTAAACTTCCCAAGTTTGATCGATTGAGGGCCGATTGCATTCAAGAGGAGTCAAGGTTGGTGGCTAGAGGCGTAGGTCAAAGTTCAACTAATGAAGATATTCATGTTCTCGCCTCTCACTCAACGAAGAAGAAAGGAAGAGATGGGAAGAAAGGATTCTTCAAGAGGAATTGAGATAATGGAAATGATGGTGCTCCCGCATTCAAGAAGAAGAGAGACTTATCCAAAGTTCAATGTTTCTGATGTGACAAGTATGGTCACTTTGCAAAGGAATGTCCTTCCAGGCCTAAGCAGTAGGTTGTCATTGCAAATGTTGAAGAAATCTCTCCGCAAAAGGACTCAAGTGAATATCTGTTCTATTTGGCCTTGTCAAGCAATGTAACCACTGACACCGACACTTGGCTTATAGATAGTGGTGCCTCACGCCACATCACTGATTTAGGGAGCATCTATACTATCTGATTAAGACAGATTCCAGTGAACAAGTCATTATTGGAGATGATGCTAGTTACTCTGTGAAAGGAGTTGGGAACTCCTCTCTTCACTTGGATTCCGACATTTCTTTGGAGTTAAATGATGTGCTATTTGTTCCAGGCATCAAGAGAAACCTTGTTTCCATCTCAACCTTGGAAGACAAGGGTTATCAAGTTGTCTTTTCAGAAGGTAAAGTTCTTATATGGACTAAGAACTCCAACATAAAGATTGATCGGGTAATTGGAATTAGACATGAGTGTCTCTACAGACTATGCACTCGCCCCCTTCAAGCTCTAGTGCATGATTCTTCTAGTGTGTGTGATCTTTGGCATCGAAGATTGGCTCACCTTCACTTTCGAGCCTTACCTATCATGGAGACGATGGTCACCGGCCTTCTGAAATTCAACCAGGAACACGAAGGTACATGCAAAGGCTGCGCCTTAGGTAAGAATACAAAAGGTACATTTCATAGTAGAGAAAGTAGATCTAAATGTATTTTTGATCTCATTCATTCTGATTTATGTGGTCCAATGTCTGTTGCATCTTCTAGTGGTTTCTTGTATTACATTATTTTTATTGATGACTACTCTAGAAAGACTTAGATTTATTTTTTGAGATCTAAAGAATCTGAGGAGGTATTAGAAAGATTCAAAGAATTCAAAGCACAGGTGGAAAATTTGTCTGGGAAAAAGATCAAGGTTTTGAGATCCAATAACAGAGGAGAGTACACTTCCGGTATCTTCCGTGATTTTTGTATTGAAGTAGGGATTAAGAGGGAGTTCAGTGTTCCTTATAATCCTCAACAAAACCGTGTTGTTGAAAGAAAGAACAGGTCTATTGTGGAAGCAGTCAAAGCAATGATATATGACCAAGACCTGCAAACCTCACTTTGGGCTGAGGCATCTAGGACAGCGGTCTATGTTCAGAACAGAAGTCCCCACAAAATCTTGGAGAATATAACTCCTAAAGAAGCATTCTCAGGGGTAAAGCCTGAAATTAGTCATTTGAGGATCTTTGGGTGTCCAGAGTATGTTCATATTCCAAAGGAAAAGAGAACAAAGTTAGAACCTTCTTGGAAGAAGGGAATTCTGGTGGGTTACAGTGAGACATCAAAAGCCTACAGAATCTACATTCCGGGTCAGAAGTCTATTGAGATTAGTCGAGATGTCACATTTGAGGAAGATGTTGCATTCAGAAGATCCAAGGGCACTCATATGGAGATCGATGAAGAAGAGCTTCCTTAGGATATGGAAGTTGACCATGTTCCTAAAAATCAGAGGGAGGTTCCTGAACCTAAAGAAGACGATGATCCAGCTGAACCCTTGGAGCCTACTGATGGGCCTACAGATATTGTGATTGGAAGGAAAAGACCTCTTTGGGCCCGAAGGACAATGCAGGAGGCAGAAAGTTTTGCAGCCCCAAGAGGAACTTTTAGAGAAAGCAAGAAACCTAATAAATTCTCTAGTTATGTAGCTCTGATGAGTCAGATCATTAAGTCAGAGCCTTCAAGTGTTGAAGAAGCTTCTAGTCAACAAGTATGGAAAGATGCTATGACTGAGGAGTATCAGTCCATACTTAAGAACAATGTTCGGGACATAGTTCCTAGACCCGAAGGCAAATCTGTGGTGTCTTCTAAATGGCTCTTCAAGATCAAGCATGCGACTGATGGGAGCATTGAGAAGTACAAGGCAAGATTCGTGGCTAGAGGGTTCTCACAAAAAGAGGGAGTTGACTATGAAGAAACCTTTGCTAGAAGCCTAGGCCCTAGAACCATTATTGCTATTGCTGCATCTAGAGGATGGAAGATTCACCAAATGGATGTAAAGACAACCTTTCTGAATGGTGTCATAGAAGAAGAGGTTTACATTGAGCACCCTGATAGATTTGAGGTACATGAGAAGGAGTCTCATGTTTGCAGGCTGAGGATTGATCGTTACCTATTGAGTTTGGGTTTCTCAAAGAATGATGCAGATTCTAATCTCTACTTTAAGGTAATAAATGGTGAAGCCTTGACTTTGGTTCTGTATGTTGATGATTTGATTATTACTGGAGAAGAACACCTCATTCTCAAATGCAAGAAGGAGTTAGCTTTTGAATTTGAAATGAAGAATCTTGGTCTCATGCATTACTTTCTTGGCTTAGAAGTTTGGCAAAAGCCAGATGAGATGATTCTAAGTCAAGGCAAGTATACTATTGACATTCTGAAGAGGTTTGGTATGATAGATTGCAAACCTATGTCTACACCTATGGAGACAAACTTACATAAGTTGAAGGAGGCTGTAGCTAGTTCAAAACTGGTGGATTCTACTATGTATAGGCAGCTGATTGGTTCATTGATGTATCTAGTTAACACTAGACCTGATATCTGTTATGCACTTAGTCAGTTTATGTGTGAACCAAGGTAGATACATCTTGTTGCAGCTAAACATATCTTGAGATACTTGCGTGGCACAATTGGATATGGATTAAGATACTCTAGAGGTGTGGATTTGGAGTTGCATGGTTTTACTGATTCTGATTGGGCAGGATGTGTCACTGATCGGAAGAGTACCTCTGGTTGTTGCTTTAGTTTGGGATTTACTATGATATCCTAGTGCAGCAGGAAGCAGTCCTTAGTAGCATTGAGTACAATAGAGGTAGAGTACATTGCAGCTTGTGTAGCAGCCCCTAAAGCAGTGTGGTTTCATAAGCTCCTTGTAGGATTGTTTGGACAATCAATGGAGCCCACTATCATTCATTGTGATAACCAAAGTTGTGTGAAGCTTTCTGTCAATCCAGTGTTTCATGACAGAACAAAGCATGTTGAGATCAAGTACCATTATATCAGAGATATGGTATTGAGGAAAGCTATACAGTTGAGGTATATCAGCACTGATGAGCAGACGACAGACATTCTCACCAAGCCCCTCTCCAGGATAAAGTTTGTGTACTTTCGAGAAAAGCTTGGTATGGTGAAGAATGTAGCCTTGACTGAGAAGAAGTCTCAATATCAGTGATCCTCTTTAATGAGTTCTTCTCTATGAGAGAAGTTTGAGGTGAAATCCCTTGGCTATGAGTTCTTCTCTCAAGAGAAGTTTGAGGTGAAATCCCTTGTTTCCACCCTCTGGGAGAGCCATGGTGGATGTCATGTGTGTGACTCCATGACAGCATCACGTGAGGGAGTCCGTGATGATTTTCTTGTACTTGTGTTTCACCCTCTGGGAGAGGCATGGTGAAAGTCACGGTGAGGTGACAACATCACATTGAGTGATGAGCACTTGCACATACCATCTATGGAGGTAGCCATGATGGTCTATATCACGATGAGGTGATAAGCTCCTTTATTACAATGGTGTTGATCGACATCACGATGAGGTGATATGTCTTGTACAGCTGGAAGCATAGTTGGAAAACTCAGACTCGTCGCGGACTCGACAGCCCAAAAATATGACTCGGACTCGGGACTCGGGACAGACTCGGGAAAAGACTCGGCAAAAAAAAAAAACCGTAGCTTTACAAAAAAAACAAGAACAAATTAATGCATTTAGAGAATATAAGAGCTTAATTTGATTATCAAACACTCATAATTCAATGATTACACATGTCATATGATCATCAAACACTCAATAATTGAAATTTAATCATTCATAGTCATCAAATACTCATAGTTTCACTTTCAATGTATAACAACATCACAAGTTTATAAATGTTTACATATAATCATGTCAAAAAGAGGAAAACATTAACAACCACATATAATCTACATCTTCCTCTTTCCCCTCCCAATGGTACTCAATTTTGGAGGCCTAGAACTAGAAGGTGCCCGTGTTGTAGTATCTAAATGAGGACTAGGAGATCGAGCAGGGGAAAAATGATATTCAAATGTGTCTTCGTTGCCCTCCATGGCATCCAATCTTGCTGCTTCTTCTCTTCTGCTACTGCTCTCTCTAATTCAGCAATATCCTCATCAGTAAGTAAGACATCAGCCTCATCATTTTGTTCATTAATAGTCCATTCACCATATGGATCAATGTCATCCAAGTCGATGGACTCGTGTGAAACACCCTCCACCTTCCTAGTTCGAAGGCGAAGGTTGTACCAAACAAAAACTAAATCATTTAGGCATTGCTGAGTCAACCTGTTTCTTTTCTTTGTGTGAATGTTTTCAAACTAAGTTACCAGTTCGGTTTTGGGTTCGGGTTCGGGTTCGAGAACCCGGTTCGCCGGTTCGGGATTTTTTTTTTTTTGATTTGGGTTCGATTTGGGTTCGTTTTGGGTTCGGTAATACAAAAACATATAAAAATCAGAAATATATACAGATTTGCAGCAGTAATTAAGTTCAGAATACACCACCATATTAATAGTTAAATAACATAGCAAAAATGAAAAATACACCACCATTTTATACTCAAATCATCAAAGTTCAAACATAAAAATGTAAAGTGTTTACAATCAGCCATTAATAATTAATAATTATTGATCATTGATCAATCTGAGTCATATGGGTCATCAAAAAAAGCAGCATCATCATCATCATTAGATGCTACATTATGTGTAGAACCACAAATAGCATTAGTTGCACTCGCACAAGCACTGCCACTAGCACTAACACTACCACTCTCATGCTCAGCGGTTGCTTCAGGCTCATAGTCATCATCAATATCAAGTGCAGCTAAGTGACTTGTGGAAGCATCCAAGTCAAGCTGCTCTGGCTCAATATCCCACCTCCTTGTGTCTCCTTCTTTGTAGGAAACTTGCTTGTGTGTAAGGAGGCGCAAGTTTGAATGCACATACACCAAGTCCTCTGCCTTTTTCGAATGTAGCCTATTGCGTTTTATTGAGTGGATGAAGGAGTATGTGCTCCAATTCCTCTCAGAAGAAGATGAACTAGCAACCTATTAAGACCAAATTAAATAGTTAGGAGTTACAAAATTTAAGTTGATTTAACTAAACAAAAATATTAATTAATAATTTAATATAAATATAAATTTAAAATTAAAATTAAAATTACAAAATATAAAACTTACTTGGGATAAAATTTTTATTGCAATAGGTTGGAGGTGCCTGTATTCTTGCCCATGGAAGTACCACCAACTATGAGCATCCACCCTAACCTTGTCTCGAACAACATCAAGATTATGATCAACAGTACCAGAGCATGCAAAAGCCATGAACTCAGCCCTCACTCGATCACGTTGGTCACGATCAGTGAAGAGTCTACGAATTGCTGCCTTGTACCCTTGACCCACTTCAACATCCCTATATGGAGCAACTCTTGCTGAAGCAGAAAGTATCTCTGGACTATAATATTTGGGACTCAATGCAAAAGCAAGAAGATGCAACGGAGTGGTCATTTTGTTCCATCTATCAACAATGATTTCTTGTAGCTCTTTGAAGAACTTTTCTTCGGGATCTTCCTCTTTTGCATTGATGATGATTTTCATCTTCTCAATCATTGAGTCGATACCATCATATACTTCACCCAAACAAGGTCTATCCATGTCAGTGTAACGGATCATGCTCAATATGGGCTCAGTGAAACTGACGAGATACTCAACAAGGTCCCACCAACTATCATCTAGGATCCTTTGCTTGATCCTATTTGCCCTTTCACTGGTAGATTGCCTCCATATGGCCCAATTAGGGCTGATTACCATTGCAGAGAGTGCCTCACGAACCTTTATAAGGCGTCTCAACACAATTGTGTTGGAGGCAAAACGAGTCTCGGCAACCTGTTTGAAAATCAAAATTAAAACTAAAATATAATTTAAATTTACAAAATCAAAATTTAAAATTAACAAAAAATTAAAAAATTAAAAAAATTAAAAATATTGAGAATTAACTTACCTTCAACAACTCCAATTTTGAGAATTGTCTAAATATTCCTTGTGTCATATGGTGGTTGGTGACAAACATTTGAATGTCTTCGCCCTCAGCATACACCTGTTTGATCCATTCAATTTTGGATCCAATTTTTTGTAGCATTAGATTAAGGGAGTGGACAGCACAAGGTGTCCAAAAAATGTGTGGATACTTCTCCTCAACCAATAACCCAGCAGCCCTACAATTTTTGGCATTATCAGTTACAACTTGCACAACATTTTTATGGCCCACTTCTTCAATAGCTTGGCAAATGATGTTAGCAATAAATGGACCATCCTTCACCTGTCCTTCACAATCCACTGCTCTCAAAAACATTGCCCCTTTAGGGGACACAGCAATAACATTGATCAATGGGCGATTTTTTGCATCTTTCCATCCATCAGAAACGATGGTCACCCCTGTTTCGATCCACGAATCCCTTATGGGCTTCAAAGAGTCTGCTACATGTTTCACCTCTTTCTCCAATAAGGTGCAACGAACCTTCTCAAAACCTGGGCCCTTATACCCCTTTGGAGCCTCATTAATAGATTTCACCATTTTTTGCCAATATGGTGAACGAACAACATTGAATGCCAATCCATTGGCATAGACACATCTTGCTATGTCTTGATCAGCAATCTCTCTTGCCTCATTCTGAAATGAAGCTTCCAACGGTCCCTTAGATCTTTTATTTGAAGAGGGCGTGGTTTGCTCTTGAGGGATGTCCATAAATGGATGGCTTCCTGTAGGTGGAAAATAAGAAGGCGGTGTAGGGGGTTTCATGAAACGAGATCCTTTCTTCAAAGGATGGCTTGTTTTACCACTGGCTGCTCTTTGGTCTGCCTTTTCTTGCTCAGCAATATATTTCAACACTATATTATCTGGAATGCCTTTCTCATCTTCACCTGGACAATTTTTTATGCCTGTTTCAGAGATCCCACACAAGTGCCCTTTCACTCGACTGTATGAGCTTGAATACTGAACATGGCAATGACTACAAATCCAAACATATCCTCCACCACCTGGAAGTTGTTGAACCATTTCTACATATTTCCAAAGGGGAGAGTTTGGGTTTGTTTTGAAACGAGATTGGCTTGAGCCTGAGGAGGTACCGGTTGCCATTGTAATATGGAATACCTAAGGCACAACATATTGAAATTTTGGTATTGATTGATTGAATTTGAAACTAACAGGCTTAATTAATTTCAAAAAATGAAAAAATTGAACATGTGTTATAGACATTTAGAGGAATGAAAAGTAAAACAAAACTAAAACTAAAAAACAAAACAAAAGAGTTGAAGTCCATTTGTTTAAAAAAAATGTAAAAAAAATAATCAAAAAACTTCAAAAAACCTACCTCTTTTGAAGAAATCTTGCTCAATGATCTTCTTGGCAACAAATAGGCACTTGCAAGTGCTTAGGAATAGCACAACAACCAACTTCGAACAATCTACAATCAACCTTCAAGTCTATTCAAGCTTGTGCAAGCAAAAGAGAAAGTTCAGCAATGGAGGCAAAAAATCCTTTTTTTTCATTCACAAATTGGTAAATGACTATCACTTTACCTATTTCATGTTTTAGAGGCACATATTAGGGTTGGAAAGAATAAAAAAATATTTAAAAGTCAACAAAGACTTAAAAAATTATAAAAAAAAGTCAAATTCGTGCTTTGAAGTCCGCCTGGGCGCGAAATTCTACCCGGGTTCGAAAAATTCGAACCCTGGTCGGACCCACAGTCCGGGTTCCGAACCCGGTTTGAACCCACAGTGCATTTTTCCGGACCCTGGGCGAATTAGGGCGAACCGGACCCGAATTTCGAACCCGGATCGAACCCGGTAACTTAGTTTTCAAATAAACTCCAATTGCGTTCACACCCAGAAGCACTGCATGGCTGCGACAAGACACGTATGGCTAGCTTTTGAAGATTTGGTGTGCTAGCACCATAGTTCTCCCACCATAGATCTACAAAAACATGTTTAAAAAATATAAGTATTAAGAAATAAGAATAAAGTAAAAATCTATATGTAAGAATCAAGTTTCTAATTTCAATTTTTACCTGGTTGTTGTTTTCCTCTCCTTTCAATTGCTTGTTGGGAGGAAAATAGTCTCCCCTCTGTACCCTTGTAGACCTTGAATAGATAAAAGAAAAAGTAAATCAAATATAGAAAATTCATAGATAGTCAAGGCTCAACATTGCAAATTCATAAATAAGATGTAACAAATCTCACCTCCAACTCATCAAGCACCTTATCTCTCAGCTCACTATCAGGCAACATCTTATCAATGCAAGTGACAACACCGTCCATGACCTCCTCATCCGCCTTAAATGAGTCCAAGAAGTAGAACTTCGGATTCAAGAAGTAGGCAAAGGCATGAATCGGCTGGTGGAGTTGGTTTGTCCATCTCCAATCAATGATGCGCCATATGATTTCATATTTCCTTTTGTTGCCGCCATAGTAACGTGATATGGCCTCTTTGGCCCTATCCATGGCCTCATAGATGAAACCCATTGGCATGCCATCTCCATCCACCATACGAAGAACCCTCACCAAAGGCTCTGTCACCTAAAAAAATGAAAACAAATGTTAATTATAACAAAATTAACCCCTCAAAAAATAGAAAACAGCAAATAGATTATCATGTATAATTTTTTTTGTGTGATTGCTACTTACCCCCATCAGCTCCTCTCCATTTTTGATGAATGTCTCATCAAAAACTATGCCAACAATCCTCTCCCCTTCAGCTCTACTGGAAAATGAGGACTCCTTCCAAGCATCCGACACAAACATTTGCTTGAGATGACCAATGGCACTAAGAATGCTTTGCAATGTGAGGAAGTGGCTAGCAAATCGTGTCACTCCAGGTTGCACAAGGTCCTTGCCATTTGTGAATTTCCTCATCAAAGAAAGCACCCAAGTATGGTTGTAGATAAATTTTGTAACACTTTTTGCATCTTCAACCACTCTTTTGACCCATGAAATCTTTCCAATATCCTCTAACAATAGGTCCAAGCAATGTGCAGCACATGGAGACCATGCAATTGTGGGATACCTCTCCATAAGTAGCCTACCTGCAGCTACATATGCAGCTGCGTTGTCCGTGATAATTTGGACAACATTATCAACTCCAACCTCCTGGACCACCCCATCCAATAGACTGCATAAAGTCTCAACATTTTTAACTTCATGGGAGGCATCTATTGATTTTAGGAACACCAATCCACCATTTGAGGCCACTAAAAAGTTCAGGAGAGTTCTATTCCGTCCATCTGTCCACCCATCAGATAAAATGCTGCAACCTTTTCTTCGCCAAAATTTCTTTTGCTCATCAACTACAAGCTGTGTATTCTTTATGGATTCCTCTAGCAATGGCCCACTCAAATCTTTAGCTGATGGGGTCTTAAACCCCTTTCCTGCAACTATAAGGGCATTCACTAAACCTTCCCAATATGGGCTGCTTGCAACATTGAAAGGTAGATTATTGTAGTACCAAAAATTTGCAGCAGCCATCCTAGCTTCATGATGCTTTTCCTTATTCCAACCGGTACCTTCAAGTGAAGGTTGTGCTCCTGGAACATTACGTGGAATAAAATAATTTGGTCCTGATGAAGGACCGTGGTCAGCACTAGTAGTAGAATAGGAACCCTCAGGACTCTCACCAAAAGATGAATGTGGAGCACGAATGCTTGGACTTGCAGCAGTAGCACCATGAGGCATAGTTCGTGTAGAAGGGGATCCACTCATCACTGATGCTAGGGCATTCTTTGTTTTTTTGTCTTTCATCTTTTTTTAGCTCATAGTCAGCAAGAAGGGCCTTTATCTCTCTAATAATCTCAAGAGTAGTTTTAGGGCATCCCTCCACATTTTGCCCAGGTATCCTTGCAAGGTGGTATTTTAACCTGTTTATTCCTCCTGTCATCCATTTCTGACATTCAGTACATGTCACTTCACCTTTTTTGGTTCCTGGTATTCCATACTTCCATGCAGGGTCTTTTCTTATTCCCTTTGGATTTGAAGATGACATTGCTGTTTCAAGTTCAACGTGGAAAAAAAAAAATCAGCAAGGGTTTGCAAAAAAATCAGCAAAAAAATGTGATTGAAAGTTTCATTTATTTGCAAAAAAAAAAGAATGCAAAACCAAGCTAGAAATAGTAGGAAATTAGGAATTAGGCTATGAAGGAAAATAGAAAAAAAATTTGGCAGCATATCCCCTTATTTTTCTTGATTTTTTAAAATTTTGAAAGCAAAAAAACAAAAAAAAAGAAATGTTAGATCACTTACCTGACTCTATTTTGATCTTTTTAGCTCCTCCTCCTGCCTTCTTTCAAGCTAAAACCAATTTGCAGACCTTAAAAACACCAATCTTCAAGTTAGAAATAACAAAAAATAAAAAAAATGTATGGGTTTTAACCCAGTTTGACGCCCCAGCCGCGGACGAGAGTCCTGGGTCGGGACTCCCGAGTCTAGAGGTCGGACTCGGGAGTCCCGACCCAGGACTCTTCTGGACTCGACTCCCGAGTCCGTGGCGAGTCGACTCGGCTCAGCCACGGACTCCCGAGTCCGCCGAGTCCGCGGCGAGTCCTGAAGAGTCCGCAAACTTTGGCTGGAAGTATTCCTCCCTAGCTGAGAGGGAGTGTTGATGTTAATGCAGCCGTAGGAGTCTACTTCCAGGCGCACAAATTCCAAGAAGATAACAAAAATTGAATGTAGCCTTATGGCTATTCAATTTTATATATACTTGAGAAGAGGCCGACTTTATGTAAATAATTAATGATCAATTTTTGGGCCGACCTTCCTTGCTATTTTGTAATTCATTATTTATTAAAGGTGGCCGACCTCTTTGAAGAGTCACCTTATTTTGTATAAATACAAGGTGATGTTTGTTCATTTGAGCATCAAGTTCATTCAGCATAATTCGCATTACAAGCAGAAGTTCGCACTTGAACAGCAGAGCATCATCTTGCAGCAGCAGGCCGATTTCAAGGAGAAGCATACTCAATTGTATCTTAGCATCTAGGAGAGGTGCTATTATTCATTGTATCAATTTCGGCCATGAGCTGGGCCTGAGTTGTAAGCAGATTTCTGCTCTTATTCCTTCATTATATAAGAGACATATTTGCTGGGTTTTTCTCCTCAAGAGGAGGGTTTTCCCAGGGTATCTTTCTGTGCTTATTGTCTTATGTATTGCATTTTCTGAGTGCTGTCAGTTGTATTATCTGATCATTAAAACACTAACATATATGACTGATAGTAGCAGTCCAAAATCAGAAATCCTGGAAATCAGCAATATAAAATAGTACAATAGGTGCAATACTGAAAATTCTTTACAAAAATCAATAATGTCAGCAATATAGAGGCTGGAAACAAACATACAATGACTCAAAATACTTCAACAATATCAACAAACTGAAAATCATTCAATCCTATGATTGAAAACGCTTGTATGGTTGCAAATGATGTAATGTAATAGCCGGAAATGGTATTGACAACAGTCCTTGGTATGTTTCCTTTGCAACATAATTGCTATATGATATCACTACTCTTCCCCATTATGCCTTGTTTGTAATCTTTTTCAAGCATATCTGGATTTGAAACTGTTCCACCAAGCTTATGTTGCACTACCTTGATATTATTACAAACACCTTCATGGAACCTTTTTATGGTGTCAATTACTTCTTCAATGGGGAAAGTATCTCCAACATATCTCTTCCCTCTCTCTTGATGAAATACTCTACTCAGTGGTCATCTTATTGGTAAAATATCAAACACCATACTTTGTTGTTTTAAAATAGACCAAATACTACTGTAAAAAGGTAATTCACCTACGGATGAAGTCATGGTTGCCACCAATTGATGTTTCATTCTCTTAGCTATAATGACTCTTGGAGCTCCATCTTTGATGCTTCAAACCACTACACTTTCTCTTCTGATTTTAATTTCAGCTCCATAGTTTGATAGTCTAGGGTGAATTCCCCGATGAGAATATAGCCACTGCACACTCAAAACCATGTTGGTTTCTCCTAATTAACAATATAGAAATCATCACTCATCTTATGTCTTCCCAAGGTGATGTTAAGCTGTTATATTTTCTTAATACAAGGAATGATAAGGCCATCAACATCTATGACATTGAATCTTTTGGAGTCCTTTGTATCCAATCCTCTTTTGGATACCAATTCCTCATTATGAAGTTATGGGTGGCTCCACTATCAATGCACACAAATCCCCACAAGCTTTGAATGGATGATATGTAGCACTTGAAAGTGAAGCAAGGGTGCCTTCCTGAGTCTCTTCCTCTTCGACCTCTAGTTTTGGATTCTCTTTTACTAACTCTTCATCTAGGAGTACCTCTATGCAATGTACATGTCCATGCTCAAGGCATTGATGACCTGGACCCCATGGCTTCTTGCAAGGAAAACACATTTCTTCTAAGCTCATTTTGGTGTCTTCTTTGTTGATATCTTTGGCATGTCTTTTGGAGGAGGGACTTCCTTTTGAAATGGTTTCCTCTTCTGTGCTAGAGGTGGTTCCTTTTGAAATGGTTTCGTCTTCTGTGCTAGAGGTGGTTCCTTGTATTGAGATTATTTGTTCTTAGCAACTGAAGTCTCCAAGTTCAAGGCTCTTTTGATGGCTTCTGTAAGGAAATTGGATCAAAAGCCTTCATCAAATCCTTGAGAGGTTTAGTCCTATAAATAGCACGATAAGTCTCCTTTTTGTCACATTTGGTACCATCACAAATAATCTTTGAAATTTGACTGCATAATTTTCCATCATTCCATCTTGCTTCAATTGTGTTAGCTCTCTAAATTGAACTTGTGAATCCTTCCTATCGAATCTCTCTGTTAATCTTTGACTAAATTCTTTTAAGGTGGTGATAGAGTTATGCCCTTGAGTAACTATGCCATGGTACCACCACTCATGAGCCACACCTTCCAAACGGAGGGTAGCAAACTTGATTGCCTCATCTTCATGCATACGATTCAATGAAAAATATGTGTCCAGCTTGGCAATCAAGACCTCGCAGAGCACTTGTTTGATCCATCATATGTAAGTATAGTGATCTTACCCAATTAGTGCTGTATGTCTTTCCAAGGCTGACTGTATTGATTTTTCCTTCCTCTCCTAGGTCCATTCTTTGTCTTATATTGTAGAATTCATCAAAAGACAAATCACTACAGATTGTTTGACTTAAGAGCCTCCCATTCTTCATGATATCTGTCCATATCATTTGCCATGCAAGGATGAAATTGTTTTTTCCTCTTCTGGGCATTCCTCTTTCCCTTCAAGAAATTTGGTCTACAAAGTCTTAGGAGGGTTGATCAAAACCCTATAATTGGCTGAGTTACTTTCTTCCCTCGTAGGATTCTGAACTGGTTTGGAGGCACTGAAATTATGATTCAACTCCTGGAAATCCTGTGCTATATCTAACATAGACACTTTCATGGAATTTTGGAATTCTTTGGGTAGTCCCTTGATTTCAAATAATAATTTCTTGCAAATTCATTCCTTCGTGCTTGTCATGGTCACCCATGACTTCTGCTTTCTCTGGTGACCGATCCTTTCTTCTTTCTCTTTGATATTATCTGAATTCTCTTTCACTACCATACATCAAAGCAAGATTTGCATCCAAAAATATTAGCTCTTCTCACACAAGCTGGCAAGATCACTACTTTGATACCACTGCAACGTCCCCAGTTTAATTTTTTGTGCCTTTTTTTTTTGTATTTTTGGAATGTGCATGAATGGAAGTATGGAATGTAAATAGCTACAACAGTAGTAGAACTCTATTTTATAAATTATTCAAAACTAATTACCTCTACAAGAAATGATAACAATATAGCATATATAGCAGATTGAGCTTACATCACTCTTATTGCTTCTTGAAATAGATCACTATCTACACAATTCTGCAACATATGTATATAATTTGCACTTACAATGAATTGGCTACTATGACAGTCCAAAATTTGTATGTTGAGATGACAGCCTTCACTTGTGTTGTGCCAAAAGGTATATCACAGTGATAATGTGGCGGCTAACGGTAGGTTTGCAATCGGCATCTAATGTCCCACAAGCCTTGACTGGTGATTAAACCCAACAATTTCAAGGTGTCAATGGAACTGTATAGCATTCAACACTTATCCCCATTGCATTCACTTCAACTTTGCAATCTGCCTATGGCGCCCAATGACAATTGAAGTAGTATGATGCTGGTGACTCCACAAATTATGATCAGTAGTGAACTCTGTATGTTCCAAATGTCAAAATTGATGTTGGCGACAATTGTGGCTATAGACTTTGAATATTTGGAGTAGAGATTGGTAGTACACATATGATTAGTAGCTGCAATTCCCGAAGTGATGCCAATAGAATACTGTGGTGAATCAATGATTTGGTGCAGCACACCCAAACATCAATAAGATGGATACTTGAATATCCATGCCCTCTCGACAAGCGAATTGTAGTGTATGTAACTACATTGATCAATTTCTGCTCCTTAATGAGATCCAATTCTATCAAGGATCGCCCCTTGTAATGTGTAAGAATGCTGTGGTTGGGTAATGGCTTGATGCAGCTCACAAAATCAGTTATACTTAGAATCACCAATGATGGCGCTTCACATGGACGACAACAAATACTTTGGTGAGTTTCATTAACCAATAGAGAATCGACAAAGAAGATGTTTGGAACAATCTTTGAATATTTGCTTGCAAATCTAATCACCCAATGCGGAAACTCTTGAAAAGTCAACAATATTTAGCTCCAAATCGAAACTCGAATAAATCACCCAATTTAGCTCCAATGCAACCTCTGTGTTGAGATGCTCAAGACAAAAATGAGGGTTTTTGTCCTCCAAGATCTTTGAACAGCCAAATGTTTTGTCCTTGGATGTGAAAATGAACATGGAGCTTGTTACCATAATTTTGATGCCCTTCTGAAAACTATGAAAACCTTTACAATTGGTCTTTGTCACATAGTTTCAGTTGATAATTCGGTTTTTGGAACCTAATTGGGTTTCGAGTTGGTTGTCACAACCTGGTTTTGTCCTGCCGTTTTCATTGTGAAAGTTTAGTAATATCTTTGAGGGTCCTTTTAAAGGTTCTTGAAACTTTGTGGGCACTTGAAATGGTTTTCACAACCTAGTCAAACGCCAATGTCAAAATAAAAATGTTAAATGTTCAGTTAGATTTTTGGAGTTTCAAAATTTTATGTAGGTTTTGAAATCCTGTCGGGTCTTGACTGTTAATTTTAGGATCAGATTTGCACAATAAGCAGAAATAATAACATAGAATGAAGAACACACATTATTTATCTTGGGAAAGCCCTTCTACTCAAGGGAGAAAAAACCCAGCAGAACTTCTATAATAATATATCAGGTACACTAATGCAAAAATAGCACTTTAAGGATCACGCCTAGATAGGCAGAGGACAATGAAACAGCCCAGCACTTGAAGTAGTGCGAATTTCTGATCTAAACAAAAAAAAATGGCGAACCTCCTTCTGCAGTGCGAACTTTCTTCTAATTGCAAATGGAAATGAATTTCTGATAATAATTGAAGGAGGAGAGTCTTTCTCCTATATATACAAGTCTAGGTGTCATCCTCCTCTTGAGCCGACCCAGCACAAAGAATAATTATTTATGATTTATTTTGTCTTGACTTTTGGCCGACTAGGATAATACCTCATGTAGCTATAAACATTAACACTCCCTCTTAGCTAGGGAGGTATTAGCAAAGTCTTCCTTGAGTCCCACTCAAGGGTATCATGTCTTGTCATGGACTCTCTCAACATGATGTCCACAACGGCTACAGCCAATTGTGGGAAGCACAACTCAGTCTCAGAGATGTGTCATATTTCTCCATCTTAGAGAAATATGCGTTGCAAGGGCTTTCACCTCATGTTTCTTCGTCTCAGAGAAACATACGCTACAAGGGTTTTCACCTCATATTTCTCCGTCTCAGAGAAATATACGCTACACGGGCTTTCACCTCATATTTCTCCATCTCAGAGAAATATACACTACAACAGATCTTAATGATGCTGTGACTAACTCTCAGCGAGAGCATCATTTTCCATGTCCTTTGTAGCCTCTGTTGGTTTGTCAGACTCCCTCTGAATGTCATTTCCACCTCCATGATGGTTCTACTGCAAACTTACCTGAGTTTGCCTTGGTGCCTTCCAAAGACACCTCTTTCTGCATTACTTCACCCACATTGAGTAGCCCCAAGCTCTGTTGCGTTTCTTTTGCATGCCCATTACACTGCCTCTTGGCACATCTTGTGCCCAAGTCTGCTTGTAACACTGCACCAAAAGCTCCGCCCAACATCCTTGTGCTCACTCCTCCTAGATGAAACCTTTGCAAACACCCTGGTCGATACCTTATGGCATCGACTTAACTCTGTCAAAACTCCTAGTTCAACATTGTCCCCACAGACTTCCCATTCAGCCTGACCTTGTGACTCAGCCTCCTCTTGGTCTCTCCCACGTTAAGGACTATCCGCCACCTGATTTACTCCTCGGATCTGTCCTTGACAACATCCTTCTCCCCGAATTCAATATCTAACTCAAGTCCCCAATATCCGATGAGGACTTATGTTCTAAACATATACTGCAGTTCTGGAAGCTTCTTTCCATAGGAAATTCTGCAAAGTCTAATCATGGATCATAGCCTTCGCTGCCTCTACTATAGACCCGTTCTTTATTTTGGCAACTCCATTTTGCTGAGGGTTGTAAGGAACACAAAACTCCCTCTCGATCCCTGCCTCAATACAGAAATGACGAAAATCCTCTGGAAGTGAACTCCCCTCCATTGTCTGATTTGAGAACCTTAATCCTCTTCCCTGACATGTTCTCAACTCGTGGCTGCTATGGTTGCTTTGGATAAACAATGACGTCTTGCCAACTCCACTTAAATCTGTTGTGTCTACTTGATCTGGCACACTTGACAGAGACCTGCAAGCAGTCACTTAAATTTGGTGTTTACAATCTAATCTGGTGTGCTGGTCATAGACCTGCAATCTGTCTTTTGATGGCTCTAGAATAGTGCGCTGGATCCCAACCGCAATGATGCTCTTTATGCCTCCAATGACACTTGCAGTAGACCACATAATAGTGTGAAATCACTATTTAAATAAACAATCTATGTTCCATATCAAGCTGCCATCTGTCCACAATGAAACTTTCAAACTGATAATATAACATTGCCTTTCCGAGCCACTAGATATGCCTATCTTTTAACACAAGTTAATCTGCCTTTTAAACCGTCTGTAAATGGATGACACAATAAACACAATACATGTTCATGGCGTGCCCTAGCAATAGGTAATACAAATGCCAAAATAATGAAAACCTATTCGTCAATGCAAATAAAAATCCTTGATATACTTTATTGACATATAAACAACAATAATAAACATGGTGTAAACCCCCATTTAGACAGCATTAACCACACTAAGAACTGACCATGATATGCCCTAAAGATAGGGTTTTGAAAACAAAAAAAAACTATAAGCCCATGTGCTGGTAGAAATGCCTGTTCAAAATCTTCAACCAATAATCGTGAGTTTTTAAGGTAAGAAATGATTCTATTGTCATAGATCACAAATATGGCTGAAAAGATTGGTTGGAGAGTTGTTAACAATAGTTTAGATTCTAGCCATTAAAATGCAGCTTTGGATGCATTCTACTTGAGATGTTTGAAAACTAAAGTGATCTAGGGCTTTACATATGACATCACAGTTCCTAAGATTTAAGGCTTTTGACATATTAAGTTCTGCAAGCACACCTAGAGTTTTGGTCACAACCAGAGAGCAAATAGTTTTGACTATGATGTCTAAGCCTTACATTTTCAAGATATCTGATGAAACCTTCCCATGGTGTTCAATTTAATTGCTACTTAAGTTCTTAGGAAGCATAAGATGGTAGAGATTAATTTATCAGAGGGGTTTATGGTAGTGACAGGTCTCTTCCTTGACTCCAGACAGATCTTTCTTAATAATTAATAACATTGAAAAATAGTTTACAGGAAACAGGTCAGGCCAAGTAGACTTGTCTGATGGGAATTAGAATTGCATCCTTGAGTTCTCTTTGGAATTTTAGTGCAGTAAGAGATATGTCATGGAAGTCTATCACAAGCTACACAATATTTTAAAGGAGCTTGGATGAGGTGAATCTCACGCATAATATGTCTCTGAAACTAAGCTACCAAAGTATTTCAAGCCATCCAAAACCATTGTTGAAACCTAAGTTGCCAGTTCTAATTCATGTTCTCTTAACCATTTCCAGACAAAAAAACACAAATGCAAGCACCAAACAAACTAGACTAGGGTTCAAAAGAACAGGGTTACCACTTTGAGAACTTTAACTTTGCCTGAAAGAAATCGATGAATCTTAAACACAACTGCCACTTGAACTGTCAGTTGCAAAAACACTATTTCCACCAAGCTTCTCCAAATTTCTTCCAAGCCCTAACTTAGCCTTCAACAATCTGCCTTTGAAATCTCCTGATCGTGCCCTTCACTTAGGTCTGCAAGCAAATCGGTCTAATTTCCTCACAAGTCCCCCAGGACTCCATGCTCTCAAAGTTCCTCCACATGCCTATCGACTTGGTCAACAAAGCTACACGGCCTCTTTTGCTCTCAACTCCTTCCAAATTTGACATAGTGACTGCACAAAATCTGCTCCAAATAGTGATGTGAATTGCCTCATACAGGTCGCTTCTATGCTAGCATGATTCGCCTCAAGAAATGTCTTCACAAATTCACTCTATTCTGATATGATTTTCCTTACAAGATGACTTTACCAAAAAAGTCTTGTGCTGGTCCAATTCGCCTCATAGGATGCCTTATAAATCTGCTCTAAAATTAGACTGATTTCTCATTGTGTTTCTTGCTAATCCTTCACATATATTTCTGTGTTAAATCTGATCAGTTTTCTTGAACTTTAGCACTGATATCATGTTAATTTTAGGATCAGATTTGCACAATAAGCAGAAATAATAACACAAAATGAAGAACACACAGTATTTATCCTAGGAAAACCCTTCTACTCAAGGGAGAAAAAACCCAGCAGAACTTCTATAATAATATATCAGGTACACTAATGCAGAAATAGCACTTTAAGGATCATGCCTAGATAGCGAGAGTATAATGAAACATCCCAACACTTGAAGTAGTGTGAATTTCTGATCAAAACAAAAAAAATGGTGAACCTCCTTCTGCAGTGCGAACTTTCTTCTAATCACAAATGGAAATGAATTGCTGATAATAATCGAAGGAGAGTCTTTCTCCTATATATACAAGTCTAGGCGTCATCCTCCTCTTGAGCCGACCCAGCACAAAGAATAATTATTTATAATTTATTTTGTCTTGACTCCTAGCCGACTGGGATAATACCTCATGTAGCTATAAACATTAACATTGATGAGGTTGCCAAATCCACGATTATGGCCGAAGTATTCTACATTATAAAGGTTGGGCCCTTTTGAATAACATTTTGACAAAGAAATTTTAGATGATGATGAAGGTTTCAAAACCTTTGTTGACCTCCAACAGTGTTGTTGAAACTGATCAATTCTCCGAAAAGCTTTCCTAGCTGTTCTCATTTGAAACTTCAAAAATTCAGAACTTGGTGTAAGATGGGAAAGCTTACACGTGCCAATTATTACGGGCGTCATTAATGTCCGCCTACTACTTTCAAACATTGATTGTAGGCGCCTATATAGAAATTATGCTACCTAAAGAATTCATTTTAATGAGCATTTGGAAGCGGATTTTGTAGGCGATGGAAGAGTGAATTGTAGAAGAATTTGGGTCGTAGTTTTCACGGCAACAAAACTCAACACAGAGGTATAGTGGTTCTTTTCTTAAGCCTTAGCTCATCATAGAACACTTCGGGGAAAACTTCGGTGAATTTGGGGAATTGGGTATTGTTTGAATAGCTCACATAAGCAAATTTAATCATTCCCAGGCATGAATGGCATCTACACTCATCTAGATTTTGTTCATCATGAAGTTTAAGTATTTGGGCTATGAGCATTTGTTGGGTTTGTCAAGCACACTTCCAAAAATTGGGGACATTAAGTTAGGGCATATAAACTTGGATGAGTTATGGGAGAGAATTGGAAGCTCCCCAATTACTCAATGTTTGATTGAAAGTGGTTTATTGCAAGTGGTGGTGTTTCCAGGTGCAGTACAATGCACTGATCTGGTTTTGGAACAAGTGAGATAAGAACAAGTGATAATAGGCTGGTGATCAGAATCAATTGAGACACATTTGCCTCATGTTTGATATTGCGAGAAAGGGAGGTATATGTAGATTTCAATTTTACCCTCTCTCATCAACGCTTTCAGGAGAATAAAGGGCAACATAAAAATGTTATAGTTGGGGAGTGGTTTGCTACACCAAAAAGAGGCAAATCCCAATTGCCCAAGAAGCTGCAAAAAACCCACTTTGCAGATGAAATCTTCGATATAATCGTGCTTTCACATAGATTGAAAGGTAACGAAAGAGCCCATGATTTTGAAGATTGGATGTGTCCAAATGCACTCGATGATAATTTATTTTCCCATTAATAAATCATTCTATATGTCTTCATACTTGTTTTATGCTATCGCTTGGACAAGACTGTGGCTAGGTTTGAGACCGGTTGAAGTTCAAGATGAGGATATTTAGATCTATGACTATTATGATAAGCTCTAGTTGGAAAGGAGCTACAACATTTTAGAAGGGTGAAGGATGTGTTTACCATGAGAATGGTAAGAGAGATCCAAGGGGATATAGGTCCGAGAATATCTCCTGAAGCTGCACAATTGATTAACACTTATGGTAGCCATTTCATTCAATTTCAAAGGTTTACTTACATTAGGGTTGGGGGTTTTTGATGGAATTCCTTACAAATTGCCCAAATATGCAAAAGACAAATTTGTCTCAATTGAAGTATGCTGATAGATTGCGGAAGTGAATAAAAGTTGCCAAGAAAGGAAGAAGGTAGGTGTTCAGTTTCCCATTGGCCTTGTTTATTATTCTTATAATTCAATGTCTGATGTCCTTAATATTGAAAGGGATTTGGCAAGATATACAATGCAATTCTATGAAAGGAGGTTTCCTTTTGACAGTAAGAACTTTGTTAAAGATAATTTGCAATCAGGGCCTGGTTTCCATCATATCCTGCATTTAGAAGACTATTGGGCAGATTGTGCAGATGAGTGCGAAGTCTGTAGGGGAAGTTGGATGAGATTAAATTTAAGGCAAATAGTAACATTCCAATCAGATTGAGATATCCAAGGCTTGGATGATGACAAGTCTGATCTCTTGAACCCAATCTATGTGAATCATGTACAAACTCAGCTGATTGTATCTATAGACTGGAGTATTAAAGAAATGGAAACTATTGAGGCAAAAACTGCAGTGGTGCTTAGGAGAAAGCAAGATTGGGTAGCAAGGAAGATTGTAGAAAAACAAGATGCTCTGCATCCTAAGCCTCAAGACACTCAACATCAAGGAGAAAGCAGCCAAGCACCTTCATCCTCTGGTATGCAATCACCTCCTGTTCAACAAATGACCTTAGGAGGACAAGGAGACGGTGATGAAGAACCCCAGAGAAAAGTTTACCAGAGAAGACTTGTGGACAAGATGCTCCAGAACAAGCACAAGTAGACAAGGATAAGCAGGTTGCGAAAATAGAAGAAACAGTTAATGTATCTTCTCCTTCATGGACAAGTGTTCCTTCTTCTCTCGACTCTCCTCCTCCAAAGGAACCACAAAATTCTCTTAAGATAGGTCTTACTCCACCCTCTTCTCTTGAAGAAAGAACTTCCAATACTCCCCCCCCTCCTTCAGAAGAGTTAACTTGGGGCCTTCAACTAGGGATAGAGATGTGCATAATTTTCAACAGCTGCTAGGTTGGTAGAAAGAACAACCAGGGACAAAGAAAGTAAAGATGAGTTGAAACATTAGGTGAGGGTTTTGATTGATTGTTTGAAATCTTTAATAGATCTGGCTCCTCAACCAATTAGTCAGGCCAGTCCCACATTTGATCCAACGTCTTCTATAGGAAAAGAAATGGTGAGCAAGATTCAAGGTTATAAGACCTATGGAAAAGTTACTGAAGAATGGGCTACAAACATTTTAATCAAGGGAACCAAATTTATCTCTGATATGAAGAAGACATGTGAAGATATCGAAGTGTTGAGGATCGAAGTTGATAATGAAATTGCTATTGCTAAACATGAAGAGTCGGTATGGGTCAAAATTGATAATGATTTCAAGGAATGTTAGAAATAGGTATGGATAAATTGGTAGTTGAGAAGGTTTTATCAAGTGCTGATGATAACAGGTGCTTCATGTGGAAAAGAAGTATTGAATGGAAGCTCTCATTTGTCAGGCAAAACCTGTTGGAACAAAATAAAGAAGGAAATCTTTTGGGCATCGACATCCATCTTCGAAAAGAAGGAAATCCTAATGATGAAGATGCAAATACAATGAAGGGAAGTTTCAAGGGAATGATCGAAAGCCTCTGCAACAAACAGGACTTCAACGTGGAGAGCATGAGGAAGCTTAGTGGTATAAACTTGGCATTATTCCAATTCAATGGACTTGCAGCTACATACTCTGGGAAGATTGAAGTAGCAAGAGCTAACAAGGTTCTATGGAAATTAAGAACCAAAAATGTTATCATTTCTCAGCACGTTGACATGCCTCCGGTAGTAAAGGCGTTTTATGCTTATCAAGCGAAAGTTGCCGTGTCAGCAACACAGTCATCCCAAGCGGTTACCAAGGATATTCCACGTCAGCAATAGTCCTTTTTATTTATCCAAATATTTTATCAAAACTTTTATGTTTTATTGAAGTCGAAAAGACTCTTTTTGCTTTTTCAGTTATATTAAGAAGCAGTTACACTTGCTTCCTTATTTACATGTAATATGATGTTATCGAAAGGGAGGAATGTGTTTTTTTGTTGAAGAAATATATTGGAAACTGGAATTTTACATCTGTGAATGTATTATCTGGATTATTGTTATGAATGAAATTCATTAACATCTGTGTGTTTTGATTAATTTCTGAAATTGGTGCATTTCTGTGTGGATATACAATTTCTTTATTTTCTTGATCCTTTCCAGTTTCTATAGATCTCCACCTATAAAGATTTCAATTTATATTTCATGGAATGGAGACATTCTTACCAAGTCTTTTAGTCCTAACAAATTTGTAAAATTTTGGGATAAACTTGGTGTAGTTAGTAGATTGACTATTAAAGTAATATTGTAATATTTAGTTTATAATGGTCAATTAAGTTTTTAGGATAGACTTTAGTAATATTCTTTTTTCTTTTAGTTAAGTTCTTATCCTTTGTTGTATTAGTTGTCAATCATATCTTTTAAAAATAGATCTTTTGTAACTCTTATTTAAGGAGACTTTACTCCTTTGTTAATATCGAATATCTTGATAATCATTCTGTGTCTCATTCTTTTTGTAATATTGACTGAAAATATACCAGTGATTAGCCCATTTAGTTCTCAAAATCTTTTAGTTTGATTCATGCCTATAATAAAATTATTGTGAGTAAAAGAACCCTCCATTTTAGTTTGCGACACTTAGAAGCAGAAGGTACAAGCTATTTTTCCCATCACTCCTGGTTTTGCTATTATGTTGTACAACAGTTACGAAATTATTGTCTAACACCAATATATAATGATGGTGAAGTTTTTCTTTAAGTTTGAAAATGTTTGCTGTGGTTGAGTTCCAAAGTACACATTCTTTTGAATGCATGTATGGTTATATTGTTATATTATAGTTTGCAATATAAACATCAATTACTTTAGTATGTCTATCTGGTGTGAGGCACTCCTTAATATATCTAGAATATATGAATTGCACCTTTGCATTACAGTTATATTCTTTTAATGAAAGAGCTTTAATTTTTGATGGCTCTAATCTAATCAATCAATGTGGCAGAGCAGGAATTAGTTCTGTTAACTTTTGAGCACCCAAAATTCTCTAAGTTGTATGCATTTCCTTCTTACCAAAAGGTGCGCTTCCTAACTTTAATTTTTATCTTATTTTTTTGGTACAAAGTAAAAGCTACTGCAGCTTTGTTAGATTTCATTGAATAGTAAAATTACTACCTTGCTTGCTATTTATGCCAAAAATTAGCATGATATATAATGTACCTAATGCCAAAAATAAAGAAACACTGAATCAATCTATTGCTTTTAGATATAAAATCACAATTATGGGAATTTATACTTGGGAGATTGCAATAAATCTTAAATAATAAATAATATTGGCAAAGAGCAATCATGAAAATTTTCTCATGCGTTAGGCAAATCTACGAAAATTTTATTCACTTTCCAATGTTCCTGATATATCACATTTATATTGGAAACATGTTTATAAGCATTCTTGGTTGTAATGGAAATTATAAATGTTTCTCTTGATTAGTGTTTTACATTTAATTGTGCTTGCTTTAAATAAACCATTGTGATACATTTTAAACCTTACATTTCTCATCATGCTAATTTCATTGTTGCATTGTAGTATTCTATAACTAAATTGTACTTTGAATTTTATGGTGCTTGATGAGCCAATTCACTTCTTGGGTTGATAAGCATGGTCATGGGTTTGCAAGTTATGAATAGTTTGTGCTTATAGTTTGTGTCAACCACTTAAAGTTCGGTGTGGATTTTTCTTTTTAATATCCTATGTTTCTTTTCTCAAACTTAAAATACTTAGACTATGAAGAGAAAGACCAATAGTTGAGTGTTTAAAGCCGACAAAAATCAAAACAATCTAAATTAAATCTGAACATTAATGTTAACTGCTGTTCAAAATTCAAATGGTCAAAAGAGAGTACAAAATGTATATATGGTCAAAGCAAATAATGAGATTGTTATGTCTCGAGTAAAAACCAACAATAGCTAATTACAGTGAGAAATCTGAGCAATAAAGCTCTGTTTACATAATCTGCAATTACTTGCAGAGTAGCTGAGTAATCACAAGTATTTTCATTGGGCGAGTATTTGCCACTTTAACTTGCGGCATGTCTGATGCCGAGTAATCACTGATTTCATGCAGAGTAATCGCCCAAAATGACCTCGATTAATTGCGGAAAACCCGCAATACATTTTGCACGTGTTTTTCCCTTCATTTTTGCGCAAAAATCAGCTTGTTTTTCCCACGTTTTGGATGCGTTTCTGCTTATTAAACCCTCGTTTCTGCTTGTTATTAAACCCTTTATTTTTTGCGTGATTTTGTCTTCTATTTCCACGCGAACTGGTTGTTATTGGTATCATGATTTGCAGCAATAGCTACAGGTTAGGGCAAATTTTTTTTTCATTTTCATATCTGGTTTGGTGGCTTCAGTTTTTCGAATCATTCATCAAAAATCATCATAGCTTTGCCTTTGCCTTTCAATATAGCCAAAAATAGGCTTTCTCAGATTCTTTTGCTTTAAAATATAATAATAGTTTATTTATTGAAATGGTCAGCTACGTGACATGCCAATGAATGGCCTTGACATTGTTTAACTGTAACAGTTTAACTTTACTTTACAATGTACATACTCTGCCAAAAAAAAGTGTTTTTATATGAATTTTTTTAATAATGAAGCCATGAAATCGAAAGCTATAGCCTGTTACTTAAGTTATAAAATTTCATTCTTACTTTACTGTTACATACTCTGCCAACTGCCAAATATCTGGATCCAGTTATAAAATTTCTATGCATGAAAGTTTGAAACAAAGCAGTGCTGAAACGATGGTTTAATAAACAAAAACAGAGCTCATATCATCATACTTCATCATCATTTTAGAAGTTGAAATTTGAGCATGTTTACTCATATGTATGCAGTTGCACTATGCACATTATCGCATTGTATGTAAACAGAGCTCAGATGTATGACAGTTGAGTTTTAAATTTTTAATTGTTCGAAGTTGAGGTAGATGTCTCTGCATGAGTAAACATGCTCAAATTTCAACTTCTAAAATGATGATGAACAATTAAAACTCATACACTGTCATATATAATTTAAATCTTTAATCATTAATGAGTAAACATGCTTAAATTTCAACTTCTAAAATGATTGATGCTAATATGTGATGGCTACCTTATTTGAACACAGCCAATCAGCAATACACAGAGATGAATTAAGCATCGGTTACACAATTCAACCAAAACTTTCTACAGAACACTGTGCAAACAACTAACCAATACAATACAGAGGCAACAGGAACCTCCCAGATGCATTGCTTATTCGAGCATTCACGGAACAGCATTAAAGCTACAAACAACTCATTCGTTATTCCATGAAATAGACTTCCAGTATAAGGCGACCAAGGAAAACAAACGAAGGTTTTTTTTTTCAAACCAAATAGAAACAGAGTTTCTCTATGGTTTATTCATAAACCAAAAATGGGGTTACCGAGATTCTGAAAGATTGATATGTGTTATTGTCCATTCATCAAAACTTGGTTACATTGACCCTACAAGTATTGGCTTCCACAACCCATTGCTCACAGCCTGATTCCACTGTGTGCGTTGTTATTGATTTCTTCTTTTCAAACTAGGACGCCTCCTTACTAAAACTGTTTCTTTCCTTCTTGCACATTCTCCCAAAATGAATTTAACTTTTCCTTGTCACCAACATTTGATCCTTTAACTGGCAGACACTTCACACCATAAAATGCTGCGATATCTCTCTTCTGAGTAAAGAGATCATTAGTAAACAGAGGCTCTGCGCCATGAACAAATCATGCCACTTGGTATACAGGTTTTGCTTGTGGCCAGTGGAATGATACACCCCCGCAACCATGAATCCCCCTTCATAGGTAGAATAACACTCCCATCCAAAGGTGGCGATACAGCCCCTTTTTCCCCTTGTAACTGTCTTCCCAAACTACCATCCCATGTCCCATGAGAAAGAAAATCCAGATTCGTTTTGCCACCGAATTCTCCACATGCCACCGAATTACAACGAAACAAGAACCGGCAAAACAAAACCAAAAACTCCATAGCCAAAACTCAAATTACCAAAAATCAACATAATTGAAAAATAAAACCAAAATTGCAACGATGCCCCTGCATTAGTATGATGTCACGATACATTGATATAAAACAAGAAATTGTGTGACTGTGTGTGTATAGATATTAGATATGTTTGTGTGTGTATATGCATGCAAACTTGGCATCTTGTGTATGTGTACAGATATGTATGTGTGCACAGTGCAGTCTTGACTCTGCATACATACCTACACACACACACACATCATACTTACAAACACATGTTGCCAACTTGCATGCATACACATACTACATACATACATATCTAGTATCCACACACATACACACAACTTCTGTTCATCCACATAGATTACTCGCCCATTTGCAAACTATGATTGAAAGCCTCAAAATACTTTTACAATGGAATATCTGCAATAAATTATTAAATACAGTATGGAAATTTTGAGCAATTGCTATGTAATGATAATCTGCTGCTCCCACTTGCAAATTTGCAACAGCCAACAGGGTTAGTAGTTAGGACTTAGGACTGCAATGCCAATTTGCATACGAGTAAATTAAATCAATGTGCATCCAACAAAAAATACAAATATAAGAATGAAAAAACTGAAATTAGAATAGATAGCATACTAAATGAAATGTCTTTCACTTTGATAGTTTGATAATGATTGAATAGTTAAACAATTAGTTGATTGTTCCTTTGTACTAGATCTATTACAACTTCTAATATATTTATTATTCAACTTCTAATATTGTAGGTTAATATTTAATCACAATGGCATCTACCTCTGTGTCTGGTTCAGAATCAGCAGCCACAAGTCATCCCATTGAAAGAAGACTCCTTGGTAGCTATGATCTCGCTTAGAAACATGGTTATTATGGGCCAGTATTGGGGAGTGTTATTTGTACTTGTTGCAAAAAGAGGGTTAGTGGAGGCATCAATCACCTCAAATACCATCTTGCTGGTATTCCTTGTCGTGATGCAAGGCCATGTAAAGTGGCCCTTGATGAGGTGAAACAAGAAATGATAGCTGTTCTTGCAGCACTTGATGAAAAAGAATTGGAGAGGGCAAAGACAAGAAGCCATTGCAGCCATTGCTCCTAATTTGGCTGAAGATTCTGAGGTGAATATGCAAGGCATTGTGGGCTCTAGTCGCGGTTCACGTATACACACCCTATCTACTTCATCCACTTCGAGCAAATTCCAATATTTTGTGGCTAGAAATGTTCAAGGATCACAACCTTCATTGGAAGGTACTGGGTGGAATAGGGAGGTGCACAAAGAAGCAGACAAGGCTTGTGCGGATTTTTGGTTTTATAACAACCTTCCCTTCAACGTGGCAAGGAGTCCATATTTGGAGTGTTTGGTGACAGCATTGACAATTGCAGGGAAAGGGTACAAGACCCCTAGTCCAAGAGATATAAGTGGTAGGTTACTTGAAGATGTTATTGTAGATGCAAAAGGAATTTTGGAAGTTGAAAATAAGCAATGGCAAAGGTATTGATGCTCAATTCTTTCAGATGGTTGGACATATGGAAGAAACCACACTCTTGTCAATTTTATAGTGGTTTCAAATGGTGTGCTAGTTTTTCTAAAGTCAATTGATGCCTCCAACATAATAAAGAATGCAAAAAATTTGAGCTTGATGTTGGAGCTGGTTATTTTAGAGGTGGGCATAGAAAATGTTGTCCAAGTTGTTACTGACAATGCAATGTCATATGTGGCAGCTGGTAGATTGCTTCAAGTAAGGCATCCAACACTTTTTTGGACCCCATGTGCAACTCATTTCCTTGACCTTCTTTTGGAGGACATAGGAAAAATTGACTGGGTGAAACCAATTGTAGAGGAAAGCAAGAGACATAACAAATTATATATATAATCACCCATGGGTTCTTCAATTGATCAGAGATCACACCAAGGGGAAAGAGCTTGTGCAATTGGGTGCTACAATGTTTCCAACTAATTTTCTAACGTTGCAAAGTATCACTAGTTTATTGACTTCCTTGAAGTAGATGTTTGTGGGTCAACCGTGGGTAGACTCAACTTACTCAAAGAAGGCTGATGGAGAAAAGATTGTAAAAATAATCTTTGATGGTCAATTTGCAACTAGAGCATTAGAGATTGTCAAGGTAACTTCAACTCTAATTGATTTTCGAATTGAATCCTTTATTCTTAATTTTAAATTCTATAAGTATTTTGTTTCATTGTAAGGTGTAATTTAAATTTGGTTCTATGTTGTACTTTATAGGTGATTGAGCCATTGGTGAGGGTCTTGCACTTGGTGGATGGCGAGAAAAATATGATGGGATATCTTTATGAAGCAATGGGTAGGGCCAAAGAAGCCATCCAACACTATTACATGGGGGATGCAAATAGATTTACCCCTATTTGGGAGATCATTGATCAAAGGTGGAATAGTCAACTCTACCAAGCCATTCATGCAGCGAGGTACTTTCTCAACTCCAAGTTCTACTTCTCTGATGGCTTCATGGATGCTAATGGGGAGGTTATGGAGGGCCTATTCACATGTATCGACAGGATGTCACCTGTGTTAGTTTTAGGATCATAAATGCAATAAGCAAAAAACACAACACAAAGAACAATGAACACAATATTTTATCCTGGGAAAACCCTCCTACTTGAGGGAAAAAAAACTAGCAAGAAATTCTCTTTATAAATCAGATTAATATGTGCAAAAATAGCACACAAGATCAGGCCTTAGAAGAGGTGAATTTCAAACAATAGATCTGCACTTAAATATAGTGCGAATTCCTTAGATACAAAATATCTGCTCTTCTCCTCTTAGCAAATCTGCTCCTCTTGACTGTGAATCTGTTGTTGAAGGAATTCGAATTGGAATTGAGATGGATTGATTGAATAAATGAGAGGACTCTATCCTCTTTATATACCAAGCTAGGCACCCTCCTTTCAAGGGCCGACCTAGAAATAAATATAATTTTGTTTATGAAACAAGAGGCTGACTTGCCTTGATTACATTTTATTTAAGAAAATAGCTCCCGAAGCTACAAAACACTAACAACTCCCTCTTAGCTAGGGAGGTATTTTCAAACAATCTCGTCATGGAGTCTCTCAACATGACGCCCACAATGGCTACACTCATATGTGGAAAAATACATCTCAGTCTCAGAGATGTACAAGAGTTCATCATGGAGTCTCTCAACATGATGTCCACAATGGCTACATCCATTTGTGGAAAACACATCTTAGTCTCAGAGATGTACAAGGGTTCATCACGGAGTCTCTCAACGTGATGTCGTCATGGAGTCTCTCAACATGACGTCCACAATGGCTACTCCCATGTGTGGAAAGAAACACATCTTAGTCTCAGAGATGTACAAGGGTTCATCACAGAGTCTCTCAACGTGATGTCGTCATGGAGTCTCTCAACATGACGTCCACAATGGCTACTCCCATGTGTGGAAAGAAACACATCTCAGTTTCAGAGATGTACAAGGGTTCATCATGGAGTCTCTCAACTTGATGTCTCATCTTAGTCTCAAAGATGAACAAGGGCTTGCACCTCATATTTCTCCGTCTCAGAGAAATATACACTACAAGGGCTTTCACCTCATATTTCTTTGTCTCAGAGAAATATACACTACAACAAATCTTCATGATGATGTGACTCCTTTTGAAGCTCCAAGTACTTGCATCAACCTCTTGACCTCCTTGTCCAAGATTGCTTGCAATGCTGGCCTTAGAGGAATGGTTTCTAATGCACACCTCTGGCACTACTGACTTGCGAGAGTTCAGGATTGTTCTTCTTGACCTCATCCCAGATCACCCTATTCTGAATAGGTTTGCGGAGCTACCAATGTCAAATCCAGATTGATTGTCTTGTGCAATTTTATTCTCTACAGCTAAAGAGGTCTTCCAAGGACTTTAGCACCTGGCCTTGCAACACTGCTACTCACTTAGCTGACACCTTCACTTCTTCTTAGAGAGTCACTTTAGTTCCTTGTGTCATAGGACTCCATTTTGCTGAACACAAAACTCCCTCTTGATCCCTGCTCTAGGTCCTTCAAACAAGATAAATCTCGGCTCTAGGACCCATGAGACTCCGTCCACATTAAGAAGTAATAACAACACTCCAGCAATCTTCAATGGCATACACGAGTTGCCAGTGATTTCTCATACGTCCCTTCAATAGCCAATCGAACCCATAACAATGTATCGGTGTAACCCATTTGTGATCGACAATTGTTGTGCCCAGATATAAGCGTTCCAATCAGTGACAAGATGCTGAAATGTAATGTCTGTGAATACTCAATTACTTTGTCTTATTCAACATTGCCAGAACGGCATAAAGGCCAAGAGGCCCGATGATGTATAATGTTGTCATTAGTGGCTAGTGTCAGTATTTCTCATCCCTGTTTGATGTAGCAATGTGATAACCCGTGATTCCTCATTCACTTATTCCCACTTGTCTCATTCGCAAATCTTCATTCACACGACCCATTGCTTCTGCCGCCCAAGTCGACTGATCCCATGCCAGACAAATATGGCAACAAAATCGATAGTATCCCCGACAATATAAAAGGCTGTGATTGAATATAGTTACAAGCATTCGATGCTTCTTCCAATATTAACGCCCAATAAATACCAAGCGACTATGGATATCCCCATTCGCCAAGAGAAACAGAGCACCATATATTTGTTTTAGGATTTATGTTTGCCACTGTGAATATTTACTGAAACCTCCATTTATGGAACTAACGATTTCTCTCGACTCTCCTCTGCTCCGTAGAATTCATCGCTTGAATGTCTCGTTTTGAATTCTTCTATACGATCTGATGCTCCATAAAAGCCCGATGATATGGATGATGGATTACCAAATGTCTGTGGCGGATAGCAATATGCGACGACAGTACATGTACTTCTAAATGCCACGAAGAAATAACTTAACACCTCTTTCGGCTTTTATGATATCTTCGTTGATTTCTGCCTTCAAGATATAAAGTACCTGTATATATCTTTCCGTCCTTGATCGAGCTTACCCGTCCAGGAGTGTCTTTTTCAATTTCCATTCCTTTTAATCGTATTCTCAGCAAGCGGTAGCTGATGCTTCCTCGGTCACAATTCTCTAGTAGCAACTGACCAATCCTTAGGGTTTTTCACACTCTGATGGTATTTACCATTCTTAGAAAGCTTTAAGCTCATACTCTGCCCCAGAGTACACTTTGCATTCCACATTGATGATTCATGCCAGAAAAAGCGAAGAATATTTGAATGACCACGATAGTGATAGGCAACACTCATCCATACATAGCATGATTTCGATGCAGCTGATATTGAGAGCAAGGCGGAAAATAGATAAGGAGAATTTAAGAAGACTAAAATAAATCTTCACAACTTGAAAGCTTCGATTGCTTAGCCAAATCTGATTAGATCTTTTCTAAACTTGCTCTGATACCATGCTAGTTTTAGGATCAGAAATGCAATAAGCAGAAAACACAACACAGAGAACAATGAACACAATATTTTATCTTGGGAAAACCCTCCTACTTGAGGGAAAAAAACCCAGCAAGAAATTCTCTTTATAAATTAGAATAATATGTGCAGAAATAGCACACAAGATTAGGCCTTAGAAGAGGCGAATTTCAAACAATAGATCTGCACTTAAATATAGTGCGAATTCCTTAGATACAAAATATGTGCTCTTCTCCTTGAAGAGAATTTGCTCCTTTTGATTGCAAATTTGCTGTTGAAGGAATTGGAATGGGAATTGAGATGAATTGATTGAATAAATGAGAGGACTCTATCCTCTTTATATACCAAGCTAGGCACCCTCCTTTCTAGGGCCGACTTAGAAATAAATATAATTTTGTTTATGAAACAAGAGGTCGACCTGCCTTGATTACATTTTATTTAAGAAAATAGCTCCCAAAGCTACAAAACACTAACAACCTGTATCTAAAGTGAAAGACCTCATCCTTTTACAGTTGCAACATTATAAGGCAGCTAGGGGGCCTTTGTTTTCTTCCAAATTATGTATACGACGAAGAGAGATCCAAACACCAAGTAAGAAAAAGTGAAGCCTTATACCTTGCAAGTTATGAATTACAATTATTATTACTTATTAGAATATTGTTTATTTACAAAAACTTGAATACCTTATTTGTAGGTTCTTGGTGGGAAGATTGGGATGGAAATAGCCCAAATTTGCAAAGGCTAGCCCTTCGAATTTTGTCTCAACCTTGTAGTGCTTCTGGCTGTGAACGGAACTGGGGTTTGTTTGATGCCATTCACGCGGAGAAGTGTAATAAGTTGACTCAACACCTCAATGATCTTGCTTTTGTGCAATATAACCTTCGGCTTCGCACAAGAAAGGTGTAGGACCTGTCAGACGAACTCATTGATTTGGATGACATTGATCCATACAGTGAATGGACTGTGTAGGATGATGAGGCCCCCTTACTTACAGAGGATGAGATAGCTGATTTCGAGAGGCAAGCTATGGACGATTTGCCTGCAACAGAAGTAGGGGAGATTGGATTGGATGACATTGATGTGGTGGAGGAGGAGCCACTGCCACCTACCAGCATGGTGAAGCCAATGCCACAATCTTTTGCGGCAAGCACAAAGCCATAATTGAGTGCGAGGACCTTACCCTCTACGCCCCATTTTTTCACTAGGTTGGGGAAGAGGAAATTGTAATTGCCTAGATATGAAATTTATGATGACGATTTTCAAATACAACCATCATAAATTCATTATAGTTATTATTTAGTAGCTAGCTATTGTATCTAGTTCACTAAGTGGCTTCGTATGGTGATGCCATTTTGTAATCCATATGTATTCAACAATGAAATTTAATAGAAAACTCTTCCTCATGGTTTTTAGACTCATTTGATACATTTTGTAATTGAATTTTGCAAAAAAAAGTGTTTTTATAAGAAATTTTACTAACTTTTAAGTTGTCGAGTATTTGCCGAGTCAAAATTTTTGGGCTTGCTGAGTACTCTCAGAGTCCGAGTATATAAACTATGCTTCTACATATCCATTCTTCCATCTTTAGCCAACATTCTACCTCAAAAACCAATGAATCAGGGACACTCATTCTATCATCCTTTATTCATATCTTAGCTTATCATTTGTATTAATTAGATTTACACTACTTTGTTTATTGTATGCATTTAATTTCTTAAATGCAAGCAAACATACTTGTTAGCTTAATCAATATAAATTTAATGTAGAAGTTAGACAATTGCCTAGGTTTAAAATTAACCCAACAAATATTAAATGCACAAGAATTGCAAGCTTACCCCACAAATATTAAATGCACAAGAATTGCAAGTTACTAAGCCCTTTATTGGACCTATTGTGACATGCTTCAATGCAAAGTCCTTTCCATATTGAATAGTACCTTGCAAAAACTAGAGAATCTAGACATTGAAAATAATGAACTAGGCAAACTCTAGATTATGGACAAGATCAAACTGCAACAAAGTGGTGCTGACCTTGTTAGGATTAAGGTGCTATTTACCTTGCAATCTTATGTATATTTTATTTATCTCCAAAAATGCCCTTGGAATCCTACAGTGTAATTGGAAAATGATTTGTAATTAAGATTTTCTGAAAATCTTGGCATTAGTTGTTATATTCATTCATGAAGGAGATGGAGTTGGCAGTGGTAGTTACAAAGCTATTTTTATCAAAATTTTCAAGTTGGGAATGGGAATTGAGTAGTGGAGCATCTTGCATGCTATTAGTGGGACTTGTATGAGTTGGGTGATGATTTTGAATGCCTACCTTAAGATATGGGCTATGATGGAGGAATTACAAGTAAAAAATGTTGTCTACAATTAGCATGGGGGTTATTTTTTCTATTAATGGCTCATTGGGAGTTATATTTACTATTCTTGGAAAAGCCTCTTCATTTTGGATGTGGGAGTTTTTGCATTTTGCCATGGTTTGATGGTACATTGTTTTGGGAAACCATTTGTGGCATAGTTCACAAACTCGGACTTGGAGAGTACTCGGTAAGCCAATAAAAATTGACTTGGAGAGTACTCGGTAAAACTTGACACCTTAAGAAACACTTAAATTTTTGAAAAAAAAACATAATTTTTTGAAAAAATATAAATTTTATGCAAAATATATCTACAAAATGAATCAAATGAGTTTGGTGGGGGTTTGGGTGAAATACCCTAGTTGGGTGTGGGGGTTTGGGGGCTCATGGGGGTTTGGTGCCAATGCCCCCAATAGGGTTGAGGGGTAGCGCCCCTAGTGGGGTTGAGAGGCAACACCCCTCGTAGGGTCCACGGGTAGCACCCTCGCCACCAAGCCCAATTTAAGGCTTTTAAGGCCTTTGAAACCACACAAAACTTCATCTTGCACACTATTTTCACAATTTTATTAATTAAGGGAGAAATTAGGTATTTGACATATTTTTGTTAAAATTATTTGCTCTCCAATTGCTTTGTGAGGAAGTGTGAGGGGTGTTCATGCATTTATTGGGAAAAATCGTGGATTTTTTGACTATTTTTTCTCTCTTTTCTTTGCGTTTTTTGTATTTTGCATTTTATGTGTATCTGGCAAGTACTCACCAAAAAATCAGTGAGTTTGACTGGCAAGTTAACTCGCGGGTTACTTGGCAAGGCTTAAATGTGGCGGGTACTCATTGGCTCAAAGAGTACTTGGTGAGTTTTCCAACCATGATTTGCAGTATTCCTCTCCCATTTCTCTATTAACTTGGAGGCATGATATAGTAGTTTCATAAGTTCGTTTTATAGGTACACGAGTGTTGCCGAAGTGTTGTTAGAGTGAAGAGAGTGTTAGTGTGTTGGATGTATCTCTTTGTTGAAGATTAATACATACTTATCCTCTTTCTTGTGTGGAATGTTTTTCCAAAAGGGTTTCTCGACATGAGTCCTTTGTTCATATGGTTTGCTGATTTTATTCTTATTGCAAATTTTATGCAATCATATAGTCATCATATGGTAGTCTTTGGATAAACAATTAAATTTCAGATTTGCATACTGTTAGAATAATATTTCTTTATATTGTTAATGGTCAATATTTCAATGTAATTAGTTAATTTAGTAGGTGAAGTTGTTAGACATCTTAAATGTCTATAGTTGTAGGTAGGTAGAGGTAGGTCATTTCATTAAATGTCTACTGTGCTCTGTATCTGCTATATATTGTAATCCTTTCTTCTCGTTAAGCAAATAAAGAAAGTAATGCAATTACCAGTTCTTTTCAAAACATGGTATCAGAGCCCACGTAATGATAATCATAACAATGGACATTCATAAAGTTGCAAATGTAATCACCAATCATATTGACATATGCATTATAGAGTCGAACAAATTAATACTACAACTACTTAATTGCTTCCATGGACCATAATTCATGTCAAACAGTCAATGTGCATATGATATAAAATAGTAAAATGCCCAAAGGCTACAATTTTGCACTACAAATGTCAAAACGACAGTCACAAGTGTCCAAAACATAGTAATAGAAAGTATGATGGCTGCCTGTACTCGGCATCTGCCAGCATTGCATCAAAATCAGACCCAAAGTCTGAGTGATTGCCACTATGAGTATGAGAGGCTGGCTCATCTAATGAAACTCCAACCAATCCCTCCTGTGTCTCCTCCTCATCAATTTGTGCGACGTCCTTTGGATCAACATCCCATCGTAACACTGGAGTTTGTCGATAATCAAGAGTCTGACGATCCTTGAGTCGCAGAGCACTATGCACATCCACTAATTTCTCTGCTCATCTAGAGGTCAGCCAATTCCTTTTGATAGAGTGAATAAAGCAGTATGTTGACCAATTCCTCTCTGCAACAAAGGAACTAGCAACCTGTGAGAGGAGACAAAAACTAAATTAGTAATTTACTAATTAGGACATTCAATTATGATTATATAAATGTTCAATACTAATCTAAATCAAATTATGTTAATGTATTACCTGTGAAAGGAGGCGAATAGCAAGCGTCCTCAATTGTGGTGCATCCTTCTCATGCCATGACCACCATCCAATAGGATCCCTTTGAGCTATTGTAGTTCTATCTACCTTGGCCTCTGGTTTGCCGAATGTTGGACCACGAAGATTATAAAAGTCAGTCCATTGTGTATGAAGTAGACTCGCCTCCTCAACTAAATACTTTTTTGCAAGGGCCCTCATAAACCCATCTTTCACCTCATCGTCATCACAAGGAGGCATCCTACCAGCTCTTGGTACATACCATTTGGGATTAAGAGCAAAGGCTGCCATATGAAGCGGGGTGTTCAAAGTGTTGCACCCCCGCATCACAATGGGCTTAATTTCTTGCTCATATAATGCCGAATTAGGATCCCTATTAGAAATTGCTTTCTTCATTCTTCCAAGCATGGAGTCAAATGTTTCATAAATCTCTCCAAGACTTGGAGAGTCTGTATCAGTATATCTTATGACATCCACAACTGGTGAAATGATGGAGCAAATATATCTGCAAACAAAAATTTGAAAAAAAACAAGTTAGAACTTAGAAAATAAAAAAAAATTAATAATAAAATCATGTTTTAATTTTTTTTTTTATAGAATCAGCAATCAATAACAAACTAACAATTTTTTTACCTCACATTGGACCACCAAGTATCATCAAGAATTTTTTGTTTGATGCTTCTCCCTTCTGCAGTGCTTGCCATAGACCATTTACTCCATTTTGAATTAACCAACATCAACTGTAGAGCCTCCTGCACCTCAAGCATCCTCTCTAACAAAATAAAGTATTACGGGAAATTGTAGAGCCTCTTGCACCTCAAGAACACAGTAACAGACGATATTTACGTGGAATCCCTTACGGGAGAAAACCCCGACAAAATAAAGCTTTTTATATAAATTTCTGTTACAATCTTTCTAGGCACCAACCTACTAAAGGCACCAACCCCTCATTCAATTTGTGAGCACGAACCCACTAGAGGCACCAACCCCTCATTCAATTTCTCTTCACAAATTCTGCTATAACTGTCTTCTTCCAATCTGCTATTATGCTGATCATAAATCTCCCATAAAACTGATTATTATCGCCTTACAAAATTTCATATATTCTTGCTACCAAATCTGCATACGTTCTTCTTTCAATTCTTTATATCTTCTTCTTGTGATGAATGATTTTTCTTTGTATTTCACTCACACAAATCACATATTCATTCCTCATGAATTCTGCTTCATAAAATGATATTACATTGTTCACTTACACTCCCCCTTGAAATCTGCATATTCTCCTTTTTAAATCTGCATATGCTAAATCATATATCTACTGTTATATTTCAGATATCTGCTTTTCTAGGACTGATTATTCATGTTTTCCACTATCTCAGACGTCTTTTATATCTTTATGAACTGTTGTGTATATATGATGAACACACTTCACTTCACACACACAAATGTCGTTTTATATCTTCATATTTAAGTGAGTAGGCATATCTCTTTGAAAGGTGATATCATTTTGAAAGGACATAACCCTTTGTTTACAAAACTAATTGTTGCACAAACTAATCTAATCGCTGCCTTTTAAGGAGTCTTTAATTGCCACATTTTTTATCTTCTATTTATTGCTGCCTTATTAAATGAGATTATATTCTTTAAACGAATCGCTGCCTTATATTAATCTCATAAATAATGATCATTGCTACCCCTCCAAATTAATCTCTGCCTTTTGCTGTTTTTTCTTTAATGATAGGTCACTTTACTTCATTTAAATCATATCACTTCCTATATTTTTGAATAAGACAGTTTTTTCTTATTTAATTTTTGTCTTATATGACTTTGTTGACTTTAACCATTGTCTTCATGAATAATGATCATTGCTACCCCTCCAAATTAATCTCTGCCTTTTGCTGTTTTTTCTTTAATGATAGGTCACTTTACTTCATTTAAATCATATCACTTCCTATATTTTTGAATAAGACAGTTTTTTCTTATTTAATTTTTGTCTTATATGACTTTGTTGACTTTAACCATTGTCTTCATGAATTTAATCACTCCATTTATTTGTCTTCAAATGATAAGTGCTTCCTCCTTTAATATAGTCGCTGCCTATCTAATGAAATATAGTTGCTGCTGTCATATATAATCAATGATCTATTAACCACAGATTTGGGCACTTTAAATTCTTTTATATGTACCTTGATTTTCAATCACTGTTTTAATAAGATAATTGCTCATTCATTAATTTTGATATCCTTAATATTCTTTGCTGCTATCTTTTTATCAGTACATTCATCTATAGTTTGCATAACCACATCTCTGGCATTGTTCTCTTTTCTTCAACTTATCATATGAGCTTTGCTATTTGTTATTTCCAGTCTTTATCAATTATCTTGTTCACATCCTATCCTCTCATCACATTGTTCATCCATCTTCATATACTCCCTTCAATCTATTCATATTTAAATATTTTGCATCCACATCTGTTTTTGCAAACACTTGCGCTATTTGTACCAACTATTGATTTGATATCAATTCTCTATCCTCTGTCTTTTGATGAAATTACCTAGTGCCGTCTTTCATGATTGCTACCACCTGCAATCTCATTACTTCCACATCTTTTTATATGCTCCTCTGCCTACTTTTCATGCAATCATTTGTTATCCAATTCAACTCAAACTTGTCTTTCTAACACTTACACTGCCTACCTTTACTTTTGTGGTATCTATTCCTATCTACTGCTTCTTCCTGATGAGCATTGTTCAGTTCCATTAGTCAAGGCAACGCCATATGCTAATTCATACAATGTGGGTTTCCCTATAAACTCCTTTGACATCAATGATATTATTTTAACAATCTTTCATATTCCTTTGACATCAATGATATTATTTTAACAATCTTTCATATTCCTTTGACATCAATGACAACATTTCCAACAAATTGTAGATGTGGGAAGGTCATCTTCTTGCACATCCTAGATGATGGAATAGTATCACTTTGGTCTCCACTACTATGTGACCCAAGATTCTTGTGGCGAAGTATCCACATCTTGAACTAAAAATAGCTCAGGTCTTTGTTGCTAATATATTAGGGGTGGAAGAAATATTAGGTAGAGGTTAACTCATTAGTGACTGATGGAGTTTAGAAGAACTAGAATTTGCATCTTTTGAAGGAATCACAGCCCTAGTTCCCATATTATCACTAATAACATGTTGGTTAGGATTACAATCAAAGGATGGTTTTTTTCTTTTATATCAACATATTGACTAATGATGATTGTTTTATTGGAAATATCAACGAGTTTGTAAGTGCCTTAGATTCTTTGCTATGTTGAGCAAATAAATATTTGAAGCTTTTAGAATCTAGTTTACTCTTTTTGTTATCAAGAACTAAAACATGTGTAGTTGAACCAAAAATACAAAGATATGTTACCTTTGATTCAGACCTAAACCAAGATTCTTCAAGAGTCACATCTTGCAAAGCTTTGCTTGGATTTTTGTTTAAGAGAGACACTACCATGCTCATTACTTTGCTTAATTATCTATATGACATGCTCATTACTTTGCGTCTATTGTGTATCCAGCTGCGTAATTGCCTAGTTTCTCCTCATAAGTACCCCATTGTGTTATGGGGTGTAGGGGATTGCACTATACTTGCATTCCATCCTTTTTCTAGTTTTCTTTGAATTTCTTGGATGTGAACTCATCCCATTATTTGATCACAAAGTTTTGATCCTTCAACATGCTTCATTCTCAACTAGTTCTTTGAATTTGACAAAGAACCAAAGCTATCAAATTTCTTCTTTAGAAAGTAGATCCACATTTTCATGGAGAAGGGATCAACCAACAAAAAAATACCTTGCACCAAGAATTGTAGATGACTTATATGATGTAGATAGTTTAGCGTCATAGGACTTTGCCAAGCTTTAATTATTTCTTTAAGAGAAAGTGGAAAAAACCCATTTCATATGAAAAATATCAATGGTTCTATTCCAGATGTCCTTCATGAAGTCACACTGAAGAGTGAGATGAGCACTCTCTTCCTCATGACATAAGCAAAGAGGACATTGATTGGGACTAGAGAAGCCTTTTTAAAAGTTTTTTGTAACTCATCCCAAGTAAGCATTTGGGAATGACAAGCAATCCAAAGAAATAAGTCTTCCCCCATCCTTAGACATCTAAATCTTATTCCAATTGAGATCTGAACGTTGGATCTTCAGCTAGAGCTTATTGTATCCTTCTTTGACTGAATAAAAACCAAAACCATTCATGTCCCATCTCAAGCTATCTGCCGTCCATTTCCAAATAGGCTTGATATCGTGGAGAATATTGGTAAGTTCCTTTTCCAAACTCTTATAAAGTACCTTCCAAAGAGGGTCAGGAGTTTGTATCTCTTGAAAGCACCTTTTGGTATTACCACCTCATCCCAATAGCCCTTTACCTTGTCACCTTAGGCTTCTTGAAGGGAAGACATTAAAGGGTAAAGAGAAAGATAATCCTTAAGTAGTTTTTCAACAGTCCATATATCTTCCCAAAATGAAGTATTTCTGTCATTTTGAATGATAGAGAATTTGAACTTGCCTATCATTCTTGTTAGATTTAGGATCAGAAATGAAAGCAATCAGAAAATGCAACACATAAGACAATGAACACAACAAGATACCCTGGGAAAACCCTCCTACTCGAGGGAGAAAAACCCAGCAAATATATCTCTTATATATTGAAGGAATAAGAGCAGAAATCTGCTACAACTCAGGCCCAACACAATGCCGAATTTGATACAATGAATAATAGCACCTCTCCTAGATGCAAAGATACAAATGAATATGTTTCTCCTTGAAATCGGTCTGCTGCTACAAAATGATGATCTGCTGCTACAAGATGATGATCTGCTGTTCAAGTATGAACTTCTTCTAGGAATGCGAATTATGATGAATGAACTTGATCATCAAATGAATGATCATCACCTTGTATTTATACAAAACTAGATGACTCTTCATTTGGGTTGGACTCTTTTAAGAAACAAGGTGACTCTTCATAAAATTATTATATATAGCAAGTCCCACTGCTATAACATCAACACTCCCTCTTAGCTAGGGAGGTATCTTTCTAGATATCCATGTCATGGAGTCTCTCAACATGACACCCACAATGGCTACACTCATTTGTGGAAAACTCAAAGGTTCATCACGGAGTCTCTCAACGTGATGTTGTCATGGAGTCTCTCAACATGATGTCCACCATGGCTACTCCCATGTGTGGAAAGAAACTCAAGTACAAGGGTTCATCACAGAGTTTCTCAACGTGATGTTGTCATGGAGTCTCTTAACATGACGTTTCATCTTAGTCACAAAGATGAACAAGGGCTTGCACCTCATATTTCTCCGTCTCAGAGAAATATATATACAAGGGCTTTCACCTCATATTGCTCCGTCTCAGAGAAATATACACTACAAGGGCTTTCACCGCATATTTCTCCATCTTAGAGAAATATACACTACAAGGGCTTTCACCTCATACTTCTCTGTCTCAGAGAAATATACATTACAACAAATTTTCATGATGATGTGACTCCCTCTGGAGCTCCAAGTACTTGCATCAACCTCTTGACCTCCCCATCCAAGATTATTTGCAATGCTTGCCTTAGAGGAGTGGTTTCCAATGCACACTTCCGACACTATTGACTTGCTTGAGTCCAGGATTGTCCTCCTTGACCTCATCCCAGATCACCCTATTCTAAATAGGTTTGCGGAGCTACCAATGTCAAATCTAGATTAACTGTCTTGTGCAATTCTGTTCTCAGTTGTTGAAGAGGTCTTCCAAGGATTTTGCACTTGGCCTTGCAACATTGCAACCTTCACTTCTTCTTAGTAAGTCACAGAACTCCCTCTTGATCCCTGCTTTAGAGATTTCAAAGAAATCCTCTGGAAGTGAACTCCCTCCATTGACCTATCTCAAAACCTTAATCCTTTTCCTGGACAAGCTCTCAACTCGTGCCTTGAATTCTCTGAATTTGACTCCCTTTGAATGTCATTTCCTCCTCTTCGAAGAAATTGATCGACTTTAGAATAAGAAACCTTCATATACCTCTTCTTAAACCATCTTCTTCTGCCCACTTATTTCTTCTTCCAAATCTGATTATATTATATTAATGTATCTGCTGCTATGCTCAGGAAACACTACTATTTCTGTCCATATTCCCCATGCATATATCTGCCTTTAAATCTCTTTATCTGTCCTTCTGCTTGGAGATGATCGGTACCAGGTGATTCATCACAGAGTCTATCATGATCTTTCTAGCCTTCGTGCCATTTTTCTTCCACTGGATTTTCTCAGTATCATCGGAAGGCTTGGCATATCACTTGCCACAAAATCAAGAAGATCATTCTCCTCTAATGCAATGAGTAGCTTAGGTTTCCAAGAGCTGAAGTTTGAAGCTCCATCAAGCCTATCTTCTACCTTGACATCGCTCACCATCTTCTTTTTCCACACAAATTCACCTTCAAAGATCTGCCCTTAGGTCAGAAATAATTTGAACCTTAGATCTGCGATATTTCAAGATCCACCCTAGATGAAAAGTTGACTTGACTGCTTAAACAAATCTGATCAGATCTTTTCTTAGACCCGCTTTGATACCATGTTAGATTTAGGATCAGAAATGAAAGCAATCAGAAAATGCAACACATAAGACAATGAACACAACAAGATACCCTGGGAAAACCCTCCTACTCGAGGGAGAAAACTAAATTGGAAAAATGTAGAAATATAAATCAGAAGTCTAGGGAAAAAATCTAGAATCTGCTGTCAAAAAGATCCTATCCTTGTAGTAAATTAGCCCATCAACCAGCTTATATCTATTATCCTGAAAAGTGCCCTCAACAATGCTGGTTGCAAAAGAATTCTTAGCATAATCAGCTAAAATCTGCTCCTTCCAATCTGCAGAAACTTCAGATAAAGAGCACAAATGAGGCTTCCTAGATAATGCATCAGCAACTATGTTATTTTTCCTTTTAACATATTCAATGTCAAAGTCGTAAGCTTGTAGCTTACTCACCCATTTCTGTTGCAAGAAATGTCTAAGACTGTTATGATCAGTCTTAACAATGAATTTACTCCCAACCAAGTACTGCCTAAACTTGGCTAATGCATGCATGATTGCAAGCATTTCCTTGTCATAAATTGAATAAGTTCTTTCAGCTCCTCTTAATTTTCTGCTCTGAAAGACAATGGGATGCTTGTCTTGCATGAGAACAACCCCAATTCCTTCTCCCGAAGCGTCACATTGTAACTCAAATTTTTTGGAGAAGTCTAGTAAAGCCAAAACTGGACATGAGCTCATTATCTGTTTGAATTTATCAAAAACCTCTTGAGCATTTTGAGACCATGCAAATGCCCCTTTCTTAGTGAGGTCGGTCAAAGGAGCAGCCATGTGGGAATATCCTTTGACAAACCGTCGGTAGAAACCACAAAGTCCTAAGAATCCCTTTAGATGTGTCAAATTCTTAGGTGGAGGCCAATCCCGGACTGCCTTGATTTTATCTGGATCAACTCTAACTCCCTCAGAGCTGATTATGTGGCTAAGGTAGAGTAGTTCTGCCATTCCAAATTCACACTTTGATTCCTTGGCATATAGGCATTTTGATTCAAGGATACTAAGCACCTCATCTAAGTGTTCGAGATGCTCCTTCCACGACCTATTGTAGATGAGAATATCATCGAAGAAGATCAAAACAAATTTCCTCATCTGCTTCTGAAAAATTCTATTCATGCAAGACTGAAAGGTTGTTGGAGCATTAGTCAAACCAAACGGCATGACTAGAAATTCATAATGCCCAAAATGACATCAAAAGGCAGTTTTCTCAATGTCAGCTTCTCTCATCCTGATTTGATGGTACCCAGATCTGAGATCAATCTTGGAAAAATACATTGCACCATGGAGCTCGTCAAGAAGCTCATCAATACTAGGAATAGGATATCGATTCTTGATAGTCTTCTGATTCAAAGCACAGTAATCAACACACATGCGCATAGTACCATCTTTCTTTTTTACAAGAACTACTGCTGAAGCAAAAGGGCTTTTGCTTGGACGAATATGACCCATCTCTAAAAGCTCTTTGATGGCTTTTTCAATCTCATCCTTCTACTTTTTGGGATACCGGTAGGGAGTAGTAATAACTGGTTTTGCCCCATCTTCAAGCTCAATAATATGTTTAGCCCCCCTTTCAGGTGGTCTTCCAGGTGGTATACTGCCAAAAACTTTACTCCTCTTTGTGATTAAAGACAGAACATCTGGGTGGTAGTGTCTTTTGTCCTCCACTGGACTAGAGGGCAAAATTAAACATTCAGCTGCCCATTCAACATTATCATGCCGAATCAACTTCTCCATTCTCTTGAAAGACACAATTCAAGGACCCCCATTGGATAATCCTCTTAAAACCACCATTTTTCCCTCTGCTTGGAACTTCAGTTCCATTGTTTGTAAGTTCAAAGTGATCTCACCAAGAGATTGCAGCCACTGGATCCCAAGCACAACATCCGTTTCTCCAATTCCTACGACATAGAAATCGTCTTTGACTTCATAAGTTCCCAATTGCATGGATAGGTTGGAGATCTTTCGGTTGCAAGAAATTGTGAATCCATCCGCTACCATGACTTTGAATCCTTCAAATTCTTCAGTCTTGAGCCCTCTTCTTGCAACCAGCCCTTCATCAATGAAGTTATGCGTTGCTCCAGTATCAATGAGAGCAACCATTCTCTGCCCACTAAGCATACCACGAACACTGAAAGATTCGTTCTTCTGAAAACTAGTTAATTGAGCAAAGGTATCTCCACTTCCTTGCCCTCTTTCAGGTTCTTCAGGAACTTTTTCCTCATCACTATACTCATATTCATATTGCTGTTCTGGAAAATCAGATTCAGATTCACAATCCGAATAAGCTCCCATGTGCTGTGAAAACCCTTTACCATAGCATCTATGCCCTCTAGACCATGGCTCACGACATGTATAACAAACCCCTTCTTTTCTTAACTTCTCACGCAGCTCCTCATCCATTTTAGGTGGAAACTTTTTGAAGGGAGTTGGGAATTGTTTCTTTTCCTTCTTATGAAAAAATGGTTTTGAAGGAAACTTAGGCCTTGGAGCAGCCAATTCCATGTTTCTAGCTTTCCTTATTGCTTCCTCAAGACTAGGTGGGTCGAAAGTTTTAACCCATCCTTTCAATGGCTCCATAAGACCTTCTGAAAACAAAACAACAAGCCTTCTCTCTGTGATGTTGGGCACCATCACAAAAAGTCTTTGAAAATCAATAATATAAGCATCCAAGGAACCCTGTTGTTTTAACTGAGCAAGTTCACGGAACTTGATTTCTGGATCCTTGGTATCAAACCGTTCGATTAGCTTGTTGGTAAATTCTTCATATGTGTGAATGAGGTTATGGCCAAGAGTGACCAAACCGTGGTACCACCACTCGTGTGTTGCTCCATCCAAATGCAAAGTTGCAAATTTGATGGCATCTTCTTCTGGCATAGGCCTGAGTGATAGGTAATTGTCTAATTTCTGGACCCAAGAATGAGCTGTGCACCTGTCACCTCCATTATAATGTACCAAGGTGACTTTGGCAAGTGCTTGTTGGTAGTCCAACTTAGGTCCGAAAGGTGCTCGAAAATCCTTTTTTCCTCCTCTTCCTTTCTTCTGATTCATATATTGATCAAAAGTTAGATTTTCTCTGATTTCATAGGGAAGAGAAACATACTCCATGTAGCTTTGTCTAACTTTATTTGCCATGGGGACCTCGGGCTCGGCAGAAGCTTCCAACCTAGGAGTGAAGGAAGGAAGGAGGGGTCTAGGGGCTGATTCTCGTGAATTTGCAACATGTTGCCCAACTGTTCTACCTCTTGGTTCATAATTAGAACCACTAGAATCTGATCCTTGCTTTTGCTGGGGTGTGGGTACTTGCTGATCCATTTTTGCAAGTAGTCTAGACATCATGTCCAGCATTGCATCGAACTTCTTTTCAACTCTAGAATCACTGTTAGCATTAGTTTCATGGGCTGGTCCCTTAACCCTTGTCAGCCATACTATCAACTGATGTTTCTTGGTTTCTCAAAACCTCTGAAAAGGTGTCAATCTTAGGAAGCTGAAACTGAACTCTGTTTCCTCTGGTGTAGCAATGGTACTCTGTCACTCATCTGTCACTGCTGCACTGAACACACAGGATGGCAGGAAAACAGGCTCTGATACCACTAAAATATACCCCTTAATTTTTTGCCTTTAATTTTCAGTTACAACAATGCAAATCATGCACCTGTTAAGAATTAGCTCTTAAACCAAAACATAACTGAAATAACTCTAACCAAGAATGCGACCTAAAACCATTTAAGGAGGGGCGGGCATATGGTCAGAGGATCCCTAGGATCTAAAAACTTGAATTACAATAGGAAATGAAGAGCTAAACTCAACACCAAGAATGTGCACGCAAGATCCTTTTGCAAGGCGAGGTGCTAACTTATGGTGGAGTGCTAGATTAACTGAGAGTAAACTTCTTTTGCAAATGCAGACATCCACAAGCGGTGGGAATACTCCACTTATTACGTGGGTGTGATTATTACAAACGATTATAGGCGGCAAGCCAACCAATTGACCTCTTTTCCAGTTAACTGTGGGGGGTATACAATCCACACAACCACTTTATTACGTGGGGGGAATTACAAACAAATAAATTGCAGCAACAAACAAAATGCTATTAGTACTACTAAACAGCTTACAATTGATTAATAAACAGCTGCAAATTGATAACCAAAAATTCCCAAAACAATCAATGGTTAGAGTATGACTTCCTCTAACATTTACAATATGAATAGATGCATCAATGTAGCTCAAAACAGCAAGATAATTAAACACAACTAATCTGATAAAAAACAGTGAGTACAGAAAATCAGACTAGCAGGTTATAGAATCACCAATTTGGACGTAACTCTTCTGAAACAGCTCCGAATACTTCCCGACCATAGTCGAACAACAGCTGGAAGTTAGGCGTCCAAACTCCATTGAGAAATCGAGCCCAAAACAGAGAGAAACAATAAGCACGAATCCCAATGCAATAAAAAGAAAGGTACGACCTTCAAGAAGGGTCGACCTTCTCCAAAAAATCAGAAACTCTACGATAAAATCTGCAAACTTGCAAAAAGGGGCGCCCTCCACAGTAGAACAGTATGGGCTAACACCCAGAACCATATAAAAATCTGACTTGCAGCTATGAACAGAAAATAGCTTTAGCTAGTCCAAAACAACAACTTGTAAAAACAGGTTTTACATCAGCAACCTGCTCAATTCCAACAATTGAAGCTCCATCTGTATTTCAATGTGAAATACAACCATAATAATCCACCTAGGAAGCCATAGTTGCAAGCCCGAAGGATGGAGTGAAGATGCTAAGCTTCCCCTTAGCCAGGTTCTGGTTTCAAACCAGCAGCATAACACTACTTTTCAATTTTCAAAGATGAGATACAAAAGAAGAGGCGCCAATAAGTAAGCTCACACCAAAAGAAGATGAAACACTTGAACTTCCAAAAAAACTCTTCACTTTCCAAAAAGGATGCCACTTTCATCAAAAGGCTTCATTTAAAATATCAATTAAACACTTTATTTCACCCTTCAAGTCGTCCCACTTAGATGATGAATAAACATTTAATAAACTTATTAAATGTAATTTACTTTTTGGCCCCAACTTAAAAACAACTTAAAGTTATTAAGCTAGGCGTGGGGTACAACTCCAAAACACATTTTAACTAAGTATGAACTTAGCCCAAGGCACAAACCACCATCAAACTGAAAACTGAGATATTACCAAAACTGGATGATGAACTGCACAATACTGCTGATGAAGATACTGCCCAAAATAGACTTACTAAAAATAGCCATTGCTAAAAATAGTAAAGATGCATCAAAAACCACAGTAAACCAAGCTGAGCAGGAAACACTGGAAATCCTAATTTGCTTATTGAATAGCCTACAGATTTCCGGAAATAGGTTAACAGTTCATAACAAGGTCATTACTGAAAAGGGGACATTACAGGATATTACACAAGCTCAAAGATATAACTCTTCTAAGGGGAGATGCAGTCCCAGGGATATACATATGAGGCATTTTCCATGCAAAGAATCCAAATTCCTATGAAATTTTTGATAGTTCATCGAAAGATGGCATTAATTTAGTCAAAGAGCTTTTGGGATGATCCATTTTCTGTTTACCACTTGTTGCCAAAAAAGCATCAATCTACTTGTTGCATGGAGAGGATCCAAAATCTGTAAGCACATTTGGAAAAGATCAAGGGGCGATAGATCCCCTACTAACTGAACGTGTGGAAAAACTAGAAGATTAAAGAACAGAGATCAAGAAGTGCTATTGTAAACCTGCAGAGGCTTGAGATTTGCCAAACCTTAGCAAAGATCATTTCTCTTGATATGCCTAAATTAATGATAGTATTATGATTTGACTCTTTGTTTGGGTTGAGAGTCAGAACTCAAAATTCTCTTCAATTTGCTTTGCTGCTAGCAGATGTAGGGACTCCACAAAAGTTTCAAAGGATTGTGGCAGATTATTGATGACAAGAACATATGCCTAATTTAATGATAGTTTTATGTTTTTACTCTTTGTTTGCATTGAGAGTCAGAACTCAAAATACTCGAATTTGATTTGCTGCTAGCAGATATAGGGACTCCACAAAAGTTTCAAAGGATAGTGGTAGACTATTGATGACAAGAACAACCTTATCATCTTCATCCACCTTGTTATAGCTTCGGTCAGATATAAATGATGATTGCTAAATAGCATCATCATCATTTATATATGATCAAAATTAATCCTTACTATATTTATGGAAAAATAAGTTAAATCGAATTTATAAGCATGCATAAATTCGATATGATAAATGATGTTCAAATTCTACATTGAATAAAATCGGAACTCACATAATATATATCAGCCATGTATGTGAGGGTATATGTGTTAAGGTAGTTAAACTGAGTGTTAGTCGGTTGCCTTTTGAAACTCACGCGCTCAAAGGAACACGTCCCATGAGCGCAAGTGGAGACACGTCCTCTCATGAGACGCGTCTCTTAGAGGCGGGTCTCCAACATATTAAAGGTGGTTCCCTCATTGATATGCAAACATCGAAGTTTATTAATGTTCTGCAATCAGTGCATTTAGCATAAGAGAAGAAATCTGGAAATTAGTATTTGACTTAGAATTCTCACATAGAATTTCAGACCTTAGTAATTCCTTAGAATTCTTAGGATCCTATTTGATAAAGATTTGATTACATTTACATGGTATCAGAGTCAAGTTGTGTGAATCCAAATCAAATCTAGATATCAGATTGCTCTAGAAAATTCATATTTTCTAAAATCGAATTCACATCACATTCTTCATAATGTCAAGTGTGATCAGATTTGAAGATCGTCTTGCAGGAGCAAACAACTTCACATCAGGGAAATTTAGAATAATGATGATTCTTAAGGAGAACAAATTAGTCTCACTTGTGAGAGAAAACAAAAAAGAATCAGAGGCTGATCCTGAGAAAACTCAATGGATTGAAAACAATGAAAAGGCCATGAAAATCCTAGTAGATGCAGTTAGGGATCATATAGTGCCCATCCTAGCAAAAGATGAAATTGCATATCAAATGTTCAAATCTCTTGAGAGCACCTATGAGATCAACAATACAAGTAGGACTCTTGCATTAAAGAGGCAAATCAACGATATCCAAATAAACAAAGGAGAAACAATCAATGCATACTTCATGAGGATCAATTATCCACAATTGGATATCAGGTTGATAGCAAAGAGTTAACTCTAATTGCACTAGGAGGCCTACCAAACTCATGGGAGTCATTTGTTCAAGGAATAAGTGCGAGGTCTAAACTCCCCAAATTTGATAGGCTAAGAACAAACTGCCTTCAAGAGGAAACAAGACTCTCCACAAAAGAAAATAAACAGAAGAACATAGATGAAGACATTCATGTACTCAACACAACGTCTAACAAAAGGAATAAGAAAAACTCTTACAAGAAAGGATCTTTTAAAAGAAAGAGAAATTCCAATGGAAAGGGATCTTCTAAGAAGAAAGACATCTCTCAAGTTCAATGCTTTAGATGTGATCAATATGGCCACTATGCAATGAAGTGCCCTGATAGATCAAAGCAACAAGCATCTTTTACCAAAGTAGGAAAGACAAATTCAGATCATGAATCTGAGAACTTTGTGTTCTATACATCCTTATCTAGTCAAGTATCTAACAACACCCACAACTGGGTAATTGATAGTGGTTCCTCTCGACATATCACAGGATTCAGAGAACACCTAGACACTATGACTGAAAAGACTGATGAAGAAGTAACCATTGGGGATGATTCTGCACACCCTGTAAAAGGGGTTGGAACTTGCTCCATAAAACTGAAATCTGGTCTGTCTCTTCAACTCACTGGAGTCTTATTTGTACCTAGAATAAAGAGGAATCTAATATCCATCTCTGCCCTTGAAGACAATGGATATAGAGTTACCTTTATGGATGGGAAAGTTCTAGCATGGCCTAAGAACTCGACTATCAAGAAAGCCCAAACCATAAGCTTAAGACAAGGGTACCTTTACAAACTATGCACTGAAGTTAAACAAGCCCTTACCCTTGACACTTTTGATTCCAATGAGATTTGGCATAGAAGATTAGGACACCTTCATTTCCGTGCCCTACCTTCTGTGGAAAAACTTGTAACAGGCTTACCTAAGTTAAAAACATCTCATGAAGGAATTTGTAAAGGTTGTGCCCTAGGAAAGAATACAAAGGGATCCTTTCACAATAGCTTGAGCAAAACCCTAAATGTGTTAGAACTGGTTCACTCAGACTTATGTGGACCCATGTCTGTACCCTCTAAAGCAGGATTTCTATACTATGTCATATTTATAGATGACTTCTCTAGGAAAACCTGGATCTATTTCCTTAAGTGTAAAGAGTCAATAGAAATCCTCAAAAGGTTCAAAGAGTTCAAAGCCCTTACTGAAAACTTCTCCGGGAAGAAAATAAAAATCTTAAGGACAGACAATGGGAAAGAATACACCTTTGAAATTTTTAAGGAATTCTACATGAGTGCTGGAATTAAGAGTGAGTTCATAGTTGCCTACAACCCTCAACAAAATGGGGTTGCTGAAAGAAAAAATAGAACCATTGTAGAAGCTACTAAAGCAATGTTGCTTGACCAAAACATTGAAACCTCTTTCTGGGCAGAAGCCTCTAGGACTACTGTCTACATCCAAAATAGATGTCCTCATTCTCATCTTGATAACAAAACTCTTGAAGAAGCCTTTATTGGCATAAAACCTGACATTAGTCATTTTAGGATTTTTGGCTGTCCTGTCTATATTCATGTGCCCAAAGAGAAGAGATTCAAACTAGAACCTTTTGGAAAGAAGGGGGTATTTGTGGGTTATAGTGAAACCTCCAAAGCCTATAGGATATTCGTACCCGGGCAGAAACAAATTGAATTGAGCAGAGATGTCATCTTTGAAGAAGACATTGCATTCAAGAGGGCAAGAAGTTCTAGTGAGATAGAAACCTATTCCCCTAGAGTACCTGAAATGGAACCTGCTCCTGAGATTCAGAGGGAGCATCTTGAGGAAATGCCACATGAACTTCCTTCTACTTCAGATGAGAATCAAATGACAACGGCAGAAGGAGGCCACTTTGGGCTAGAAAGATGATCAAAGAAGCCGAGGATCATGCAACACCCAAAGGAACGTTTAGGGAAAGTAAAAGACTCAAACGGTTCTCTAGCTATGTTGCTCTAATGAACAACATCATAAACTCAGAACCTGTCAGTGTTATAGAAGCCTTCAGACATCAAGCATGGAAGGATGCAATGATGGAGGAATATCAGTCCATTCTAAAGAATGATGTATGGGATATAGTGCCTAGACCGAAAGAGAAATCTGTTGTCTCTTCCAAATGGCTCTTCAAAATCAAGCATGCTGCTGATGGCAGTATAGAAAAACATAAAGCACGTTTTGTGGCAAGAGGTTTTTCTCAAAAGGAAGGCATTGATTATGAAGAAACATTTGCATTTGTTGCCCGTTACACATCTGTGAGAGTAGTGTTAGCCATTGCTGCAGCTAAAGGCTGGAAGATCCATCAAATGGATGTGAAAACTGCCTTCCTAAATGGAACCATTGAAGAGGAAGTCTATCTGGAACAGTTTGAAGGTTTTGTGATACATAAACCTGACTCACATGTGTGTAGACTGAAGAAAGCCCTCTATGGACTTAAACAGACTCCCAGGGTCTGGTATGAAAGAATTGACAGCTATCTCTTGGGACTAGGATTTTCCAGGAATGATGTTGACTCCAATCTCTACTTCAAGGTAATCAAAGGTGATATGCTAATAATTATTTTATATGTTGATGACCTGCTGATAACAGGAGAAGATCACCTCATTGCGCAAGGAAAGAAGGATCTAATTTCTGAATTTGACATGAAAGACTTGGGCATTCTACACTACTTCCTAGGTTTGGAAGTATGGCAAAAATCAGAGGGCATTATACTAAACCAAGGGAAGTATACTATTGATATTCTGAAGAGATTTGGAATGTTGGACTGTAGACCGATGTCTACACCTATGGAAACCAACCTTCACAAACTAAAAGAAGCAGCAGCAGAATCCAAGTGTGCAAATCCAACCCTTTATAGACAGATGATTGGATCCTTGATGTATCTGGTTAACACCAGACCTGATATTTGCTATGCAGTGAATGTTCTCAGCCAGTTCATGTGTGAGCCAAAGGAAATTCACCTAATGGCTGTGAAACATATTTTGAGATATCTTCAAGGCACTATTGGATATGGTCTTCTTTACAAGAATGACCAACTAGATCTACATGGGTACTCTGATTCAAATTGGGTTGGAAGTGTAACCGATCGGAAAAGCACATTAGGATGTTGCTTCAGTTTAGGATCGGCTACGATCTCCTGGATTTGCAGAAAACAGTCTTCAGGTGCACAGAGCTCAACAAAAGCTGAATACATTGCAGCCTCTATGGGGGCAAGAGAAGCAGTTTGGCTTCGTAAATTGCTTGTGGGACTCTTTGGTGAGCCCTTGAATCCTACAATTATTCATTGTGATAATCAGAGTTGCATCAAACTCTCTATAAATCCTGTCTTCCATGATAGATCTAAGCACATTGAGATCCCCTATCATTATGTAAGAGATATGGTGGAAAGGGAAGTGATTCAGTTGGAGTATGTTGGTACAAATGATCAAATTGCAGACATTCTCACCAAGCCTCTCTCTCGAATCAAGGTAGAGCACTTCAGGAAGAAACTTGGTATGGTTGAAATGTAATTTGATATTTATGTTTGAAATACAAATTGTTTGTAAGTTGTACTAATATATAAAGATGTTTAATGTGTAAACTCTTTTGTCATGTGTGTGACTCCATGACCTTATGGGACTACTCCCCCTGTGTACACTATTGAAAGGTGACGATCTTTCTAATAATGAACACTTGTATTTGACATTGTAAAGTGACGACTCTACAATGATGAGTTGAACTATCATGATAGATATCATGTGACTTGATATTTGTGGACATGTCATGATAGTATCTCTTGGACACTTTGATAAATATCATGGGACTTGATATCATTTGAAGATCATTGTGATCCTTAAGAGATAATTGTTACTAAAATTTCTACACATGCTGAAATTTAGTCCTGACCAGTAACATTCCACAAAAGTCATTATGTTATGCACATTTCTTGTATTTCTTGTACTCAGCTTATACTTTTTTGCAAATCTTGTTTCATTTTGAACAGAAGTGAAAGAATAAAATATTTGTTGTATAAATCATTATTGATATGTACAACATTTATTTACAATTGGTTAAATGAATGAACAGATAAAAAGCAAAAGTCTCTCACACAAAGATCGTGAGAGTGATCTTCACTTTCCTATGCAAATAAGAAAAACATGTATGATTACAAATTGATGCATAGAGCATAAGATAGAAAGGAACCAGCCATTGCCTGGGGGTATATGGCTGGTGTAGGTCTGTTTCTGTTGGTATGAGTCTCCAACCTGTTGTGACCTATTTCACACATCGCCCCATCGCAAATGGGGACCCCCAAGTTTGGTTCCGCCCTCTGCGCAACGTCTTTGAGAGTCTTGAATTTGGATAAAATTTTTAAAGTCAGTCTGGCTAAGTTGAGATTTTGAACTCGTTTTTGGGCCTTAACGTCATAGAAAGGCTTAGAAGCCCCGGTGGACGAAGATCGCCATTGCTTTCGGTCGTTTCTGACACTTCCTATTTTTTAGGGAATCTGCTTTTTTGCTTTTTGCTTTTTTGATTTTTGGCATTTTTAGGCCATTCTGGAGTCCCTATTTTTTAGGGATGCTTTTTGCTTTTTCTATTTTTGGAAAGTTTCTATTTTGGGAAAAAGTTTCTATTTTTGGATCCCACAGAGCAGAAAATCAATATGTCTCCAGAAATCAAGAAAATCAAGGTAAAGTGAAAAATGGCAAGAATTTTTGAAAAATGCTTAAGTCTGAGAATGGCGCCATCAAGAAAGAAGATGGCATGGAAAAGTCAAGGTCCGCCCTACCTTTGGCAAAGGTATGCACTGGCAAGAAATTCACCAAGTCCGCCATAGGCAAGGTGGTCTCCAAGTCCGCCCAAGATGCTTGGAAGAGGCGCATGGCACAAAGAGGCTGAAGTCCGCCATAGGCATGAAGGCTGCCAAGTCCGCCCTTGGCACAAGGAACTCAAAGTCCGCCCAGCAAGGTAGGAAGTGCGCCTAGTAGAAAACGGCATAAAACTCATGAAGTCCGCCCCTAGTAGAAAATGGCATGAAAAACACAAAGTCCGCCCCCAAGAAGTGTGGAGAAGGGTAAAACATGAAGGGGTGCGCTCCAAGGTGTTTGGAAAGGGGTAAAATTGCAAGATAATTCATTGAAAATTGAATTAAATGATGGAAACAAGTGAAATTTTCCGTTGGACAAGGCACAAATAAAATTCGCCATGGCAAGGAAAATCTAAGACCAATGGATGATAAAATACGCCATAGGCAAGGAATTATAAGACATTCGCCCAACTCTTGAAGAGAAAATTATCCTAAGGCATGAAAAACGGAGAAATGTCTAGAAGAAGAAGAGGTTTTGGCCGGCATAAAAATCACGCCCCAGCACAACGGAGTGAAATTTTTTGGCACAAAATGAAGAGTGCTTGGCAGAGCAAACATGAAGTCCGCCCCTCTCAGCTTGGAAAATTCCTAAAGCGCTAGTAAAAAAATGGCAAAGTGGCAGAGGTCTCCAGGTTCGCCCAACCCAGAAGATGAATCATTCGGCTAAAATAAAAATGTCCAGAAAGGTCAGAACTCCGCCTAGAGAATTAAAATTTGGCAGATGAGCTATTGAGCACATTTTGGCTGGGCAGACAATTTAAAAAAGAGATATTTTGCCTCTGACGAACGAAATTTGCCATGTATCAAGATTAAACGGGTTGGAATTTAATATTTTAATATTTTTAATTATTTCCCTGACACTTAGGGAATTTTAATTAAAAATTCAAAATCCGGAGATTATTTGGAAGATTAAACTAGTCTGCCTTAGATAAGTTTAAACTTTGCCATGTTCGGAGGATTTAAAATACGTTGGAAAAATAATTTTGGACAATTAATTTAATATATTTTCCAACACTTAGTCAATTTTCCTTGAGAAAATTCGAAAATCTCAGCAGAGATGGCACAGAGACGAAAGTTAGAAACTTGCCTCGATAACTGAAAGTGAAATTAGAAGTTTGCTAATCCGAGGAGAAAACGTTTCTAAAAATTGGAAGAAAATCAAAAGAAAGAAAGCAATGCCTTGAGGAAAATCGCACTTCTCAGCCATAAAATGAGTTTCAGCAACTCATTTCTTCACAAATTCCGGCTGAGAAGCAACTATCTCTCTTGAATCTTCAAGAAAACATTCTCGAAGGAGAAGTTTGTGAGAATAACATCATTGTGAGAATCGAGATAGCATTCTCTTATTGACAGGCGTGATTTTTGAGAGAAGTAATTTATTTCTTTGCTGAAATCGTACTTCCAGCATAGTGGCGCACTTCTTCTGGCAGATTTCTTTGAATTTTTAAATTCATTTGCAGCCACAACGTGATCTTTGAGGTTTGGAAGTTAATCGACAACGCATTTGCGCTGTGTTTCTATCTTCTACTTCGTTTCCGGCACGAATTTCATTCATGATAGGCGAATTTAATTACTTTCAGCTTGCTTTTTGACAGAAATTTTAATTTAATAAGGCTGAAAGTGCGATTTTGTCTAAGCTATACCCCGAAACTCATTAATTCTTAAATGATATTGTATTAATGTTAAGTATCTCGTGCTTGCAGGCTGCCGATCGATCAAAGCGAAATATCCAGGCAGGCACAGATGAAGTTTGCAAGTAAAGGATCGCAGCCAGAGACCAGAATAAAGTCTAAGTGGAAAAATGTCTCAGACACTGATCTTGGCCACATCGATCTCGTGGAATTTAAAAAGAGGATATATGGACACAACGGACCCTTACCAACGCCTGCAGCTAGAAGGATAGTGAGAAATGGCATATTTCAAGCTGCCGGATTCCAGCCTGCACTTTGCTGTGCTGAACTGATGGTGGAGTGTGCACTTCACTATGATGCTGAGTCAAGGCGGATTGTGGCGCCTGATGGGAGAGTGTTGGCACATCTGACAGAGGTGGCCATTCAGGAAGCCTTCGGCATTCCGGCATATCCTAAAACTGTCTACAAGACCAAGGAAGATGCTCAGAAGTTATATGACAAAAATCCTGATCTTTGTGCCGCCAACCTTAACAAATTTTGGCTGGACAAGCCTAGACCGTCCTTTAAGAAGATGCCCAAGAAGTTGATGCGCACGGACTTCAAGGAGGACTATGGAGATATTATTATCTTGCTGAACAGAGTGGCAGGCAGTCCCTCGGGAGCACCCTTTGAGCCGTGGATGTATTATTTCATTGAGGACCTCACAGAAGGTGTCAAGATGTTCAACTGGGCTAGGATGATAAGCAATAATCTTCACCACCAGCTTATCAATCTAGAGAAGACCAAAACGTTTTATATGGGTTCTTACGTCGTCTATATGTTGGCCAGAACTTACAGATATGCAGGCTTGATCTGCAAAGGCACAGTTGGCAGTAAGGAGAATGAGCTAAAACCTTATGACTGTTACCCACAACTCCAGCTGAGGGAGAAGGCGCATTTTAGACGAGCCCACGACGCGTTCCTGATGTACATCACCAGGATACTCCAGGGAGGGACGCATCAGCGGCTGACACATGAAGCCAAAAGCCTAATCGGTAAATACGGGTCTTGGTTTATCCAGTATCCAAGATTTACGTATATCAGAATTCAAGGATTCACTGGAAGCCCGTACCGTCTGCCCATCTTCCCCACGAATAAGATGGTCCTGCTCGAAGTGTTGAGGCAGTTAGAAGAGTTTCAGGGTCTTCAAAGAGCAAAGCAAAAGGCGGCAGTTACTTTTCCCTTCTTTATAGGGAACATGCTGGAGTCGTGTCCGTCATCACAGGCAGCTGACAGTGCCAGAATCGAGATACAGCATTACCCTTTCTCTCCATATCCGGCCAGAAATCACTACGACCCCCATCACCACATCAAAATGGTGGATGGAAGGAGGTACAAGCATAGGGTCGAACTGGAGGACTATTGGGCAAATGCTGCGGATGAATTTGAGGTCAGACGGAGGATGTGGTCCAGATTACCTCTCAGCTTGATCAGGGCAACAGAATTTTGTCACGTGCCAGATCAGTTGGAAGAGGACGAGAATCAGACGCAACCGCGCTTCGATGAGAATTCAGCTTTGCCCGCTGTCCAGTGGTCAGAAGCAGAGCATGCTGACTTGAACGTCTTGATGAGGCCTGTCATCAAGTTTACTCAGTGGTGGGTGGATCAACGAGTTCAAGAATTAAGGCGCCAGAAGATAACCCTGACCTATGATATGCTAAGCGAGGCAGAGTCTTATTCTTCCAATGCGGGAGCATCACAGGACCTCCCAGTGATAGAGGCCACCACATCTAGGAAAAGAAAAGAAATAGCTGCAGGCAAAGAGCCGGTCCAGAAACAGGTAAAGATGAAACCTTCTCAATCGGCCGCCTCCAGAAATATTGAGGAGATACTGGCTACCGCCGATGCTTCACTGGCAGATATGAGGGATCCTTCTCCGATTCCTGAAAACAACGCGGAGCTTCAGCCAGATGAGGATGCGCCACCTTCTCCCACGGGCACCGAAATATTGGAGTCGGATGACGACAATGTGGGCACCCAAGATGAGGATTTTCAGGAAGGGATGATTTCAGCCCTTAGGGGAATTGTAGACGTTCCTGATAGAGAAGGCGTGCCGGAGGAAGACGGTGTTGAGCAGCTTACGATCCCGGATTGGCTGAAGGAGAGGCTAAAGGTACAAGTGCCGGCAGATGAACCAGAAGAGGATGATACGGCAGACTTTTTGGCCAGACTGTCTCAAACCGTGGCCAAAAAGTCGGCAAAGAAATTCTCCAGCATACATAGAGACGAGGCCGGCAACAGGACAGTGCAAATCGCCGTGCCTACAGTGGACAAGCCGCAGGAGGATATGGCTCCACAGGATTACGCCATCACGACCATTGACTTGGGTCCAACCACTAAGGGCCAAGAAATGGAAGATTTGGACAATTCTGTGTCCGCCATCAAATCAAGGTTGGCGAAGGAGGTAGCCAGAAGGAAGGAGTGCCAATTAGAGATTGAGCGCTTAAGGGAATATATTCAGCACTTGATCAAGCCACTTGATCAGGACACTACGGCAGCTCCTCTACTTCCGAACTCTTCGCAGGAGGCCATTAAAGAGATGGAAGAAAATAGGCTCACGGTTCAGGAGGCCAAAGAATGGATAGCCGTAAAGGGGACTGAAGCTGAGACATTTGTGGAGCGGCTAACTTTGGTTTATGGCCAGGCCACTGCCTTGCTTTCTAGGTTCGCTTCTTTGGCAGAAGTATGGGACAGCCTTCCAGACGTGCAGGATAGAATAATCCCTTGCCTTAGGATTCTGAAAGGAATTCCTAAGCAAGAATTGATAGAGGGAGGCGTCATCGCAGCGGGAGCAGCCTATGACTTCCACACTTGGTATTGGGCCTTGACGGCACGAGGTGAAGTCTTGGAGAGGGTTAAGATTGACGGCATCAGACTGGAGGAACAGGTCAAGGAAGTTCAGGCCAAAATCCTCAACATAATTGCCGATGTCCTGGATAAAGAGGCGCTGCGAGAGAATGACCTGCAGTTGGAAGTTTTGAAGAAAAGTGTCCAGGAAAATATCTTCTACATCACTGGGCCCATCTTGAGGCAGGACTGGGCCAAATTGGCGAACTTCTTGAGCATCAGAGAGTCCTTTGAGAAGACTGAACCAGAGTGGGAGGAGACCTTCGCCAAATGCGCCGAGAGCATGGATGGGCTTGAATTCAGAATCGGCATGCTTCCGCAGGTTACCATGGACGAGGTTGCCTCGATCGTGTCCAGATTCGGCGAATACACGGCAGCTCGAGAGGATCAGGATATAGTCCCTTGAAAATAGCTCCTATTGCCAACTCATTGCTGTTCATTGCCAGTTAACTGAAGTTATTTTGGGAAACCCTAATTAGGGTTTCGTTTGTTAAATCTTGACCGTCGGCTCATTTTTAATCTGAGCCATTTATTCCATTTATGAAACTCTATATAAACTCATTGGCCCTCATTTGTAATGTGTGAAGTGAGTAATAAAAGATTGTTGCGACGAAACTATTTCCGTTTATAAAAGCTCTTGTGCATGATTTGCTAAGAACAACTTTTATTTTCAAGTAGTATGCAAGGTTGAATATTTCTCCTTCAACACTTAGAGTAGAATTAGAATAGCATTTCATTACATTTTGGTTAGATGAGTGATAGATTTGATCGCAGTGGCGGATAAAATTTTGCTCATACTTTTGTCGAGTGGATGATTTGCATTTGACGTGTAAAGTTAGTCTGAGCCATTAAATCGTGGATGCTTAACTTCTGTTTGTTTCAATTACCGATTCAAACATGAAAATTCTTATCACTTCCGTTGAAGATTGCACCTGCTTCGCGTAGTTGTCCAAAGGTGGCGAAACGAAGTGTGGTTACCCATTTTGTCTACTCACTGCTGTCTCTTGAATTCTTAGGCGTAGTTTAGATCTCTAAACCCTTATCCTTTTTTTTATTTTTTGGAAAATTTGAAGATACCCACCGAAAGAGCCTTCAAGGATAAAACCGTCTAAGTTTTCAACCCGCAAAAAGAGAATTTCATGTAAGTCCCCTTGTGATTACCAGCAATCACAACGCCCACTGGCCTTATCCACATGTCAAGACCTGACCAAAGAAACCTTGGAGTTATTGTATTGTCTACTAGATTTTTGCAAGCACTTTTCAAGAGAGGATAAGAGTGTCCTTTGGGCATTTTTATTCTGTGTTCGGTGGCGTATTCAAAACACGCACCAACAGAATTGGCGCTAGAAGGAGGGCTGATTGAACGTAATTATTTGTAGAGTTGAAGGTAGTAGACATGATAAAGAATGGTGTTGCCACACGAGTTCCCATTTAACGTGCCGTTGGAACAGCCAGAGCAAGGTCAGACAGATATTCTTGGCCAGTTGTACTCACTAGCGTGGCAGACACAAGTAGATAGCGCCCAATTCAGACAAACAAGTCGCGTTCTTGCTCGAGAAGAAGAGAAGAGAGAATTCATCGAAGGAGCTATTGAAAGGCACCTGATAAGACAGAAGATCAACCGCTTGAAGCGAGCTTTTGACTACATTGAACACGCAATTGCTTCCGGATCATTGACAAGATCAGGCTTTACCCGTAAGATGAAGAATGGTACTTCCGACCAGCCTTCCTCTTCCCGGACAGGAGCCTAATCCAGTGTTACAACCTGATTTGGGATTCCACGACGAACAAGAGGACGTGATAACAGAATTATATAGCTTAGCGTGGAAATTGAAACGAAACGCGCCTGATTGGATGCGCATGAGCTTTATTCTCGAGGAAGAGGAAGAGATTGCCCAAAGGATCGAATTTCGCATTCAACAAGACTTGCTTGTCCAAAGATTTGAAGCTCTTCAACGGCAACAGGCAAATCCTCTGGCTCCAGAAACAGCTCCGGCACAACCCCGACAAGCCTAAAAGAAGATACACTGGATCGTATTAATTCTTTCTCTCCTGACAGACTAAGGAGGATTACTAGGTCAAACCCAAGTTCATTCAAAGAATTTGTGGAGCTATCGCCTTTCAGGCAGAGAAGAAAAACTCAAATAATTCAAGAGGGAACATCAGGCGAAATCAATCTCGGCGGAGAAGCATCAGGCGAGCATCTTTTTGGTTTCTCCCAAACTTCGCCACCAAGCACTCTGGTTTCAGGAGCCGTCCCAGTGAATAATCAGCAAGTACCGATTCAACTTGCCCAGCTAACACAGCCGATTCAACCCAACCTGGCGAATCAACCAAACATTCCAATGGCGTGGCGTCCAGCTAACGCATCTCCCATGACGTTCGCCGCATACCATGATATGCCTAAAAATCCGGAACATTTTTGTTCCAAGTTTCATAGCGGCGACTTAAACCACACTGCGGATGAGCACATCAAACTATTTGAAGATCTCCTCCAAAATAGAGACATCCGAGAGGAAGATGTTGCATGCCGGTTGTTTCCTTATACTTTTGATGATCAAGCGTCTTACTGGTATATCCATTTACCAGCTAACTCCATTACCACGTGGCAAGGAATGAAGGCGGCATTCTTGGAGAAATTCAGGGCACCAATTTCGGCAACCGATCTATATAGGCAGTTCGTGGAGGTGAAAAGACAAGAACACGAGCCCATCAGTACTTTCAATAATAGATTTCAAAGGGCATACACAAGATTGCGAGATCCTTACAACTTGGATAATGCTGCAGCACTGCCCATCTATTATGAGGCCTTGGATCGTCTCACGGCCATGTTTGTAAAGTCCAAAAATCCATCCCTGCCAACTTGAAGGAAGCATATGCTGAAGCAGTAACAGCAAGCAATGGTCTCGGAGTGGGGGTTCCCCAAGGTTCACTCCAATACTTAGGGAATTCAACTTCCCAAAATCAAGTGCAAGACATCAATCGTGCTCTGGCTCACCAGACACCCATGATGAACCCGGTTCCCACCAGCAGCAATCAATTGGTTCCGCACCCAGGAGCTCCAATGTCCCAAGCACCACCGGCGCAGCCTGTATACCTCCAGAACGTGACAACTTCCACCAGAAGTCAAGAGGAGAAAGATGAAATGAAGGAGCTAATTGATCAAGTTAAAAAGTTGTCGACCGACGTCACCTATCTGAAGGGTCAGACAAGTCAAATACAGAATTTTCAAAGGAATTACCAGCCACCACAAAATAATCACCAAAATCAAAATCATTCCGGATATACAAGGGATAATCAAAATTACCAAGGAAACAATCAAGGGTTCCGAAATAACAATTCGGGCTTCCAGAAAAAGACTTGGAATACAGGACCAAACAATGGTACTGTACCATCTCCCTTGGACAATCCACCCGCAGACAACCGTCCTGCAGATAAAGTATTCTTGGCCGAAGCAGCATTGTCAGGTTGGTGCCGACTACACAACACGGACCAACACTCAGAGTTGCATTGTCGTGAATTCCAAGTAGCGGCAGATATATTCAGAAGCGAAAGAAGAAATTCCGAAGCAGAAGATCCGCCAGCAACCGGATATGAGCTAGTTCCCGCGCCAAGATACGACCAAGCCCTTGTAATCGAGAATGTGAGATTTTCATCTCAGGAATATCTACCATATTCCCCCGGTCAAAGATTCCCACCAGCATCAGCAAATGGTCCGGCAGAGACATTGCAATATCAAGACGGAACGGAGACTTACACTCCAGCCGACCAATCCACTTCAAACGAGGGGTATAGTTTTCCGCCTCTACACAACAGCGTATTAGTGGAAGGAACAAGAGAAGTTCAAGCATTTCAACAAATGTCTGGAAACCCGCCAAGGGTATACCAAAGAAATGTTCGCCAAAATGAACCCTTAACTTCGTCTATTCCTCCTAATAATTTTCAGACTCCGCCGAATCCAGGTGCGTCCAATACGCCGCCTCCTCCAAGGGATTCTCCGGAATATCGCCAGCAGAACGTTCAATCAAATGGGACAAGGCAAGTCGTTGTTCCACAAATAGAACCAAGGCGACCAGGAAACCATCAGGTGGAACAGACACAAGCCCAAACAAAAGATCGTCCCAGGGAGGAATTGAAAAGATTGAGCTCATATGTGTTGGAAGAGTTCAAGAAAATAAAGGTCAATCTACCCCTAATAGAACTGATGAGAGTTCCCGAAATTCGGGAGACACTTTTGGGTAGTCTAACTGAAACTATTGCCCCGAGGAATATTCCTCAAAATGTGCCAAGTAGAGGAGCTTTCAACGCTCCGGCCAACACTAACGTCACCGAATGGGAGATATCAGGCAACTGGGCACAAACACAGTCCCCGGTAATAGACCCTAATCAGAGGGACATAACACCAGAAGAAGTTCTGAGGGACTCCAATATATTTAGAGAAGAAGTTCTGGCTAGCGAATTGCCGCATAATCCGAAGAAGCCAGAATATGTCTCCGGAACACAGAAAGAGAAGAGTCAAGGTATAAACAACCTAGACAAACACCCCGTGGCATTCTACCAAGGAAAAGACGAACCTGCTCCGTTCCTGCTATCCGTTCGTATATTTGGCAAAATGTTGCACAATTGCTTAGTAGACTCAGGCGCTTCAAGCAATGTAATGCCACTGGCTGTCTGCCAAAGGTTAGGACTTGTACCCGCAAGAACTAACAAGAAAGTCACCCAATTGGACAAGACGGAAGTCCCTGTGATGGGACAATTGAACAATATCCACATGCAATTAGCAGCAGACCCGAGAATGCAAAGTTGTATCGACATCTCAGTTGTTGACATTCCAGATGGCTATGGCATGCTTTTGAGCAGAGATTGGACAAGAAAATTAAATGGATATATTTCCACAGACTTTTCCCATATGTGGCTGCCATGGAAAGAAGTTCCCAATCATATTAGGATTGACAATACGCCAAGACTAAGATTAATGATCACCGAGTATGGCGAGAATAACGAGATTCTATTTCTCGAGACCGACTTAGGCTCTTACAGGCCTAAAACAAATGAAGTATTGATGTTGCATGGGTTGACCCACAAGACCAATAAGATGGTCAACTCTACCGAGACATTTGTAGAGGAACCTTAAAATCTTCAAGACGATGGCAAGGAAATGTTTGAAAGTTTTCGAAACTTTATCTTGAGGAGTGTTCAGTTGAAAGCAGAATTACACGAACACCTCCACATTCACGATCTGTTGCTACCAAATTGGTGTCGAATCCATAACACTGCACACTCCGAGTTTGTATGCAAGATGTGCCATGAAGCAGTGGACGAAGTATGGAACAGTATTCCACAGGCGCCATCCCCGTCACATAATAAAGAGGTTAGCTACACAGGAGAGTCTACATCGGTCCTGATACAAGAGATCGAGCACGAAGAAAACGCGGAGACACATATTCTGCCCCCGCCACAACAAGAACAAACCTGGATCCTGAGATTCGACGGATCTCGATCAAAGAAAGGAGCTGGAGCTGGCTTCGAATTAACCAGTCCGAGGGGAGAGACATATCTCGCCGCTCACAGGTTGGAGTTCCCCTTCACGAACAATGTGGCGGAATACGAATCACTGATTCATGGATTGCTACTGGCATTGAAAAAGGGAGCAAGAGTGTTGTACGCTCTTGGAGACTCGGAAATAGTTGTAAAGCAAGTAAAGAAGCAATATGTTTGCCACGATAAAAGATTGGCCCGATACCGCAACAGGGTATGGGACCTCATAGAAAGCTTCGACGCCTTCAACATCCGATCCATGAGCCGGTCCAGCAATCAAGTAGCAAACTCTTTAGCGCAGGCGGCCAGTTCACTGGAACCCCTAGCCATGGAATCTATAAGCCAGTTCACGGTAGAACTATCATCAATACCGTCCATTCCGGACAATGTTACAAATTTTCAAGTCTTTGAAAATGATGACCACATTCGCGAATTCTTGACTAGTTCCGATGTTTTTGCCACCCAAGTCATTGATGAGGAGGAAACACCAGAAGCTGAATTAGACGACGATGGCATCCTGAACTTGAAGACCAATATCATCCCAAGAGGAATGATACAACTGGAACGAATCTTCGACCAAGATCAGATCCAAGAGGCAAGGAGCCCAAGGATTGAGGGTGATCAATACGAAAAGATAAACTTGGGAACAAGAGGAGAAGTCAAGAACGTGTGCATAGGGAAAGCTTGCACCCCCACCGAAAAGGCCGGAATAATCCGGAACATGAGGGAATTTATGGACATCATAGCTTGGAGCTATGAAGATCTCAGAACCTATGATACATCCATCATCACGCACACCATTCCTCTGAAGCCCGAGAGCAGACCGTTTAGGCAACGCCAAAGGCCGGTCAATCCGCTGCTCGAACCTCTCATCCACCAGGAAGTCAGGAAACTACTTTCAGCTGGAATCATATTCCCAATACGCCACTCAACGTGGGTCGCCAACCTGGTGCCCGTTCGAAAGAAGAACGGGGAAATAAGGCTGTGTGTCGACTTCAGGAACTTGAATCGGGCCTCAGAGAAGGATAACTACCCGCTGCCATCACTGGATGAAGTCCTACAAATTGTCAATGGATCTCGAATGATGTCCTTCTTGGACGGGTATTCGGGATACAATCAGGTATTGGTAGAGCATGAGGACAGATTAAAGACAGCTTTCACCACGAAATGGGGAACTTTCGCCTATAAAAGAATGCCCTTCGGGCTAATTAACGCGGGAGCCACATTTCAGAGGGCCATGGACATCGCCTTCAGAGAGTTGATTGGGAAATGCATCATTATATATATGGACGATTTGACAGTATTTTCGAAAAGAAGGGAAGACCACATAGAGGACCTAAGAAAGGTGTTCAAGAGGTGCCAAAGATACGGGATTTCTCTAAATCCCAAGAAGTGTATATTCGGGGTTACCGAAGGCAAGCTATTGGGTCACTTGATCACGGAAAGAGGAATTCTGATCGATCCTGAGCGCATTGAAGCAATTTCCAGAATCAACCTGCCTACTAGTCAGAAAGAATTAAGATCTTTCTTTGGAAAGATTAATTTCGTCAGGAAATTTATCACTGGTTTCGCCGAAATAGTGAAACCCTTAAATGAAATGCTAAAGAAAAATGCCAAGATAGAATGGACGACACTGACAAAAGGAGCTTTTGAAGAAATCAAACAAGCAATAGTTGAAGCTCCTGTCTTGGTTAGTCCGGACTATACCAGGCCCTTTTATCTGTATTCCTTTGCATCAGAGCATTCTTGTGCCGCAATACTTACTCAAAGAACAGAAGATAAAGATGAACATCCCATTGCATTCATGAGCACGCCCCTCCGGGATGCCGAACTTAGGTACCCGAGTGTTGAGAAACAAGCCTATGCACTAGTGAAAGCCATTAAGAAATTTAGGCATTATATTTTAAGGAGTAAGGTTTTTGCCATAGTACCGGATGCAGCCGTTAAGACACTCTTGATGCAAAATGAGCTTGGAGAGAGAAGAGGAAAGTGGGTCGCCACTATCCAAGAGTATGACGTAGAAATACAACCAATGAAGTTGGTCAGAGGCCAAGCCTTAACTCAAACGATGGCAATAGAAGGACCGGGTTTAGTACAACAAACATACGTGCTAACTGACACTCCTCCAGAGGAGTGGTATTTTGATATCACTGCATATCTAATTAATCACAGATATCCTGCTCACATGAATTCCACACAGAAACAAGCGTTCCGCCTGAAATGTCAGCGTTTCATGTTGCAAGGGTCAGTACTTTACAGAAGAAACCACGAAGGAATCTACTTGAGATGTGTGGGGAACGATGAAGCAAGGATGATAATGGAACATTTCCATTCTAAATTCGGGACAGGCCATGGTGGAAGTCAAGCAACCGCTTGTCAAATACTTCGAGCAGGATATTATTGGCCCTCTGTGTTTAAAGACGCCTATCAGCATGTCAGGACATGCCACACCTGCCAAATCACTGCAATCCGAGAGAAAAATCCGGCCATGCCATTACAACCCATCACAGAAGTGAAACCATTCGCGATGTGGGGTCTTGACTTTATTGGCACGATAAATCCACCATCGTCAGTGCAACATAAATACATCCTGACGGCAACTGATTACTGCACTCGATGGTCAGAAGCGCAAGCATTAAAGAATTGTACAATGGATGTGGTGATCAAGTTTTTGGAAGAACATATCATCACTAGATTCAGTTGTCCTAAAGCCTTGTTGTGCGACAATGGTTCTGCATTCGCTTCTCTGAAATTCTCCAACTGGGCATTCGACCATGGGATTACATTGAAATTCTCTTCGAACTATTACCCTCAGGGTAATGGATTAGCAGAGTCAACTAACAAGAATTTGCTCACTGTTATCAAGAAATTGTTGGACCAAAATCCAAGAGATTGGCATTCTCAACTGAGGTTTGCCCTATGGGCAGACAGGACACGAGCCAAGAGATCATTGGGGACTTCCCCATACCACCTAGTCTACGGGCAAGATCCTGTATTTCCAATTCAGCTGAGGATTCCGACGCTGAGGTTTATGCAAGAATATTTGGACCCAGATGACAGAGTCCAAATACGTTTGTCGCAATTATTATTACTGGAAGAACAAAGGGACAATGCCCTGGAAAAGTTTGCGAAACATCAAGGGGCTGTCAAACGATGGTTCGATAGACGGGCTACAATAAAATCATTCAGAATCTCTGACCTAGTCCTGTATTGGGACAAGGCACATGAGAGGAGAGGTGATCATGAAAAATTTGATAATTTGTGGAAAGGACCATATCAAATCTCCGAAATTTTGGGAGAAAATGCTTTCAGGTTGAAGACCTTGACAGGAGAGGATATCCCGTTGCCAGTCAACGGGCAATTCTTGAAACACTATTTCCGACTTTGAATCCTTAAGTGGGGTTTGCTTGTATATAGTTAGCTTAGTTTGTTTTGGTTTTGTTTCCCTGCTTCGGTTGGTTAGTTTAGGTGCTTTACTTTCTTGGCTTTCTTTGCTTTGTTTTTAGTAGCTTAGTTTGCTTTGGGTTTTGTGTGTGTTTAGTTTAGCTTGAATAAGAGGGATTCCCAGTTTGTGAGAAGGGTGATGTCGCTTACACGTACACACTGGATTGGTTTCACCCGGTTGTGTTAAGAATATTCCTTAGACCAATGTTCGCAGAAAACCCTCAAGTCCCAAGATCAGTTGTCTCAGAAGTATCCGTTGGTTAAGGTTAGTACTTAGCTGAACGGGGAATCATCTATTATAACTTGATTTTGAATTTGACAGTTACTACACCTTACACATACAATAAATTCTCTAAGTCACGACAGTTTCTGAGAAGAAATCATGGTTTGAACAAAAGGAAATAATCAAAGTCTTACTTCAGCGCCACTATGATACTCAAACCCACGTAGGCTTCATTGCTTACAAGCCACAGTGCACAGAAATTAAGAAAGAACAAGAATATCAAAATAAGAAAAAAAAGAAAAGGAAAGATCAAAGCACTTGGTTACGGGTGTGCGGACATCTCTACAGGCGTACAATCAAGCAACATGATAGAACAAATCGCCGGAAGTAGAGCAATCTCCGTGAGATTGTAGCAGATAACCTCGCCGGGGCTATGGACGCTCGCTGGCAGCGAGGCTCTATCCACGGATGCTTTTGGAGTTAAGACTAGTTATAATAAAAGCCATGATGGAACCAAAGAGACTTAGTGCCTCGTCAATGTCCCCATTAAGGGGGACGCCTTGGAAACGTCCCCTCTCTAAGGGAAATGTGTTTTTTTGACTATTTTGGAGTTTAGGATGAGCATAAGCTTTTGAAACTTTCAAGGGATGAAAATGATTTTCCTCATGGCCTCGGGGATGTCACAACATCTCCTCAACTCCCATCAAGGCGGACACCATAGAAATGTCCACTCTCTGAGGGAAACGTCTTGAAGCTGTTTCTTCCTCATTGGTGGTAGTAGTAGGGGTGGTGGGGGGATGTTTCCTTTGAGTCTTTGAGTCACAGGGACATTCTCATCTCTAACAATGACCATTTTTAGTGGGGACAAGTCCTTGTGGAATATTGCTAGAAAATCACCATTCATGGATACCAAACAATACCTAGTCATTCATTTCTTCTTCATCCTTATGGTTGTAACTAATTCCATCATCATAAAGCATCTATATTTCTAATATCTCCATGAATTTGCTTGCCAACCTTTGATACCATATGTCAAATTTACAAATGTAAAAGACAAAAAAATGGCTGAACAAAAGATTAAGTGGCAACCAAGAATCTATTCAAAATTTCAAAATTTATTATTGTTATGACATATATAATAGATAGTTTACAATTTATTTCATGGGAGGAATGAATGGTCACCTTTGACCTTCCAATTCATTTTAGTATATTTTTCAAGGACTTATTATTCTTTGTATTAATTCCTAAGACTTAAACCATTCTTCCAATATCACTTATTCATCCATAAGTATAGTGGTGGGGTTTGATGTTAGGTAAATGGCTAACCAAAATTACCTTGATAGTTTAATTGTGATCTTGAATGGGTGATAATCTTTTTGGCTACTAGAATATGTTGCAAATGTTGTCATTGATGTCAAGGAGTTTGTTGTCCAAGATTGTTGTCTCTGATGTCAAAGGCATATGAATGAGATTGTTGGATGTTGTCATTGATGTCTATAGTGTCATAAAATTGCACCCTGTGGCAATTTCACACTTGTGCATTTGGTCCGCTGCATTTATGGTGCCTAGCCGTATTTATGACAAGAACCTTATGAGTCGGAATTTTGCGATTTCAACTCCATAAGGGACAATGACGAAGTGTTAGCAGTTTGCCACCTTATTTCTTGCAAAGTTGTGAGTTGGATGCATATGCGGTGGGCGGACGTTCACTCGGCACGCAAGTGTCCCCGACCTTTTCGAGTTTAAATGAGGGAATCTCATGAACTTTGCCCGTGACATGCATCGTCGTGGCAAAATCTCAAGTGTAACGACTCTTCTTGCCCATGCAACCTCACAAAATTCTCCTTTTCACTTCTATTCTCATTCATTCTCACTCTCTCTCTCTCTTGCTCCAACTTGCTCTCTCACTTCCTTCTCTTCTTCATCTCTTCTTTACGGCGAAGCTCTATCGGATTTACATCTCGTCAACAACCAAGGCTCTCTTGCAAGCGGTCAATGTCACGTCTATCAAGCCAAAAGGGAGCCACAAACTGTTGGTAACTTTCTCTTGTTGCATTTATCTTGCCTATTTGCTAACATATTTGTCTTGTCTATTTATTTGTGATACGTGTTCTCCTCCATAGCAGGGTTTGCTTTTATGATTTTATAACATGTCTTGTCTATTTTCTATCTATCTGGTTGTTTGTGGAGGTGGAAACACCAAAACGGGGGTTTGACTGAGTCAAGCCCCAAAACAACCCCAAAACTTTTTCCCGTCTGCTTTGTGTGCAGGTTGTTCGTGTGAAGTTTTATGGGAGGCTTAGTAGCGCATGACCTCTTGTGAGTTAACTCTTACCTTGTCATTTCCTTCCTTTCTAGCTTTTTGTTAACTTTGTAAAATAGTTAGACTTTGGATTCTGGGTAATTCTTTGAGGTTTTGTGTACAAGTTTAGTTCTTTGTTCGTATGAGTCGCCAGTGCGTCCCTAGAACATCGTCGCGTTGTCGTCTGAGTCCCACGTTGACGTCCTTTGGTCGAGAGCTTCCCAACTTGTCCTAGAGGCCTGTGTAATCTGCTCTTTCAGTCCTCAAAGTCCTTCATTTGAGAACGTATCAAAAAATCTCTTCTAAGCACGTTTTTGCAATCTCTTTCAGCTTATAACCTCTGCCTCTTGAACTTTTGTCATTGAGGTGACTAAGGGCAATTCACTCCCTTTAGACCTTGTTTGCCTTGGGACTTGGGAGTAGCGAATCCCCTCCTTCACAATGCCAAAGGTTAGATATATATATAATCAGTATCACCCAAGACAAGAGTTAGATATATAAGGCAGCAACTAACATGTCATTATGGGCAGCAAATTATTTACTATTGAGCAGTGTTTAGTGTAATGTCCCCATATTAGAGACATGAAATGCACATATTAAAATTTTGATTTTAAAGATTGTTTGATAAAGAGCAATGAAAGATTGATGGAATAAGATAAATGAATTGCATTATTATCAACTATTGCAAGTGCATAACTAACATAATATGATATGACTTATTACTCTTGATCAGAATAGATCTTTGCCTTTGTTTCCTCTTTCCTAACCTCTTTGGATGGTAGATTTATTGTGCAAAAGGTGCATGAACGATTTCAAATTGGACTCCCTCAAGGTGTCCCACCTTTCTTGGGACCGTCCATCAGTGGATCGGATTACCAGCCTTTTCCTCCACAAACTCCCTATCCTTGTTGAGTGTTAGCGAAAGGGAATTTTTGGCCCAAAGTCTATTCTTCAAGGTAAAGTCATAAAAGCTCAGTGAGACAATAATTGTTGTAAGCAATATTATTGTGGCTAGACAAATAGCATCCATTTATTTCTATATGTGAAATTCACTTATGCTGTAGAGATGAGCTCAATATATAGACACATATATCTATTGATTGCAGCGTGTCATTTAATCACTCTATGCATTCACTTCACAAATCATCACAGATTAGAACACTCACCGATAAGGATTCTAATAAGATATGAGTTAGGCATTACACTGTAACCTACTGTCACTGAAATTTGATTATATCAGTTGGTTGAGGGTACTTACTCTTGATCGTTGACTAACTGGACTTCTTCCAGACTTATTTCCCTAAGCCCGATTTGTCTTCTTTCTTTGATGCAATGATGTATCTTCCTAAGATGCATTTGTTTTTGTTTCTTTGCACTCACAAGATATCGTTAGTGTAACTCAACAAATAAGAATCTATTATCCACAATTATATTAAGCATCATAACTATTTATAAGGCTCAATAATTGCTGCAGGCATCATTATTGGACAATTGTAAATAATATCTATATATATATATTATATAAATAGATAGACATCATTGTTTCTAATTGTCAATTCATAGTAGTTATATATATATATATATAATATTAATTTATTATATTTAAATTCTTAATTCATTTACTAAGCTGATTATTTATATACAAAAATACTTACCTGATTCCTTAATATATTTAAGAGTTAATTATTTGAATCTCAGAAAATACTCACAATTTTCCTTGGTTTGATTTGCAGCACACATTATCACTTCCTATCTAAATTTAGGAAAGCACTTACCACCTTACATATTACTCGATCTGCAGAAGATCCTTTTTCTTTCCAACCAGCCATGCCTTTCTATCATGCAGAAATCCTTCTTTAAATATTGCATAGCCTCCCATCATGGGACGTGGCTTTTTGACCAACCGATACCCTTTGAGGAGTTGTGACTTTTTCCCAGCGCTGCTTTCACTCATGGTTGCTGATTTTGGAGGCACCGATATCTTAAGGTTTTTGTTTATATATTTATTAACAATAGTTTCATAAGACATTCGGTGGTTTATGATCATTGTAATGCTTTATAATGTTTATATTTATAATTTTAACATTATTATTGATAATTCAGATTTATATTTATTTATTACTTTATTTTTGATGTTTATTTATTTGTATTTTAATCATTAAAGTATAATAACGATAAATTGTCAATATCATATTTATAATCATAATGTTATGATAATCATAATTATAATAATAATATTTAAATTGCAATGATATATATAATAATTATAATAATATCAATTGTTAGTATTTATTTTGTATTATTGATAATAATATTATTATATTCGATAATTATAATTATGATAGTAATAAATTGCTAATATTCCTCTTTGTATATTTTAATATATATTTTATTCATTTTACTTTTCAACGCTTTATATCTTAGTGTCACAATTTTGGGGACATGACATTTAGTTTATGAAGAGGAGCAATTTCTGTATGTAAAGGTAGGAATTATTTATGGATGGTAGTGGTTCATTTAAGAAGCAAATATTATTATGAGTTAAGACAGTAAGTTTGTGTTATCAAAAGGCACCGATCACTTCTTTTGAGAGAGATGCCTCTCTTCACATAGAGGCATAAGCATATAAAAATAAGTTTTTGTGGAGAATGATGAAAAAAAAAGGGTAGTGTGAGATGTTTAAAGATTAAATAAGTAGAGGAGTGGAAGCAAGTATGTGGGATAAAAGGATATATCAATCAAACTCGTGAAGATTTGAAGAAAAGGAATATCATAGAAGATCTTTCAAGGCAGATTTTGTGAAAATATTATATGTTTTGGTCATTCTTGGATGTTAATATAGTTTTTTCCTTTTTTTCTTTTTCTTTTTCCATGGATTCAAAATGGAAAGAAAAAAATGTAGAAAGGAATGGCAAATAAAAAAAAAAAAAGTCAAATATTTAAAGAAAGCTAGATGTCTTCAAATTTGTTCCTCCAGATTGGCTGTGGGCTACTACAAATCTGCACATACACACTTTGATCACTGTTTGCTGCCCAAATATGTTGGCTGTGTTTTTGCTAAAATGTGTTTTGTTTGCTGTCCATGATTTGTCATTGATTTTTTAATTTTTTTTAATTGTGTTTTTTTAGCTTTTTAGGGTTTAAAATTGTCATTTTTTAAGGGGTTATTATTTTGGCAATCTGATCCTGGAGACTTGTGAGCCTTAACAAGTCTGGAGAGTTTGATAGAGAATTGTCCAAACTTGCAGTGATGGTCTACACAAGCCTTGATGAGCCTGACAGAGACTTATCCAGAATCGCATTTGAGCTCAACTTAGGACTAGGTGAGTATGCTGAGTACCTGACAGGTCAGGTAAGGTTGGATAAAAACTATCATAGAACATGGTGTGATCTTACTTATCGAAAATTTTGTTTAGTTGTTTGGATCTGGAAGGTTCTGCAGTCAGGCACACCTGTAGCAGGTTGTAAGGTCATCTGCATCAATGCTGCAGGTGTTAAGTTTTGCTGCAATTGAAACTTGTGGCAGTTCCAAAAGAGTTCTACTCCCTTCCAAGTGGCATAGGTTCTTTCATAGGGTTATTCCTGATCTTATGCAAGTCATTTGGGTGTATTTCTTCCTTCACTTGCAACAGTTCCAAAAGGGTTCTTCTCTCTTCCAAGTGGCATAGGGTCTTTCATGGGATTATTCCTGATCTTGTGCAAGTCATTTGGGTGTACCTCATCTCTGCTGGAATCACTATTTGGACTGTTTATATTGCTTTCAATAATGCTGTGTTTGGGCCGAATAACTAGGGAACAAGTTGGGCACCGGAAAAGATGGACAAGTGCTTTATTTCGACAATGGTTCTATTGGTGTTTTCATAATGGTCTGGAACATCATCATTGTGTTTGGATTCAACTGTTTAACTATTTGTTGGAGGCTGGATTTTCGGTGTGCAACGGTCGAATGTTACTAGGGGCAGATTTGTCCATGATGGCAATCATTTCTATTCTTGATGGCTGTTCCATTTCCTTAGGGTCAGGAGTAGGACTGTTCTCATTCCTTGGGCCTCAGGTGATCCTTTATTTGCCATTGGTGGCTGTTGTCATTCTGGCTGATTGCCTATCTTCCATGTCTGGGTGCAAATGGAAGGATACAGGGGCAGAAGGGAGGATGATTGGGGTTCGCTCTTTTGGAGGACACGCATTCTGGTTCAAAGGGAATGGAGACATGCATGGTTTCTGTGAGATGCAGGAGCTGAGTAGAGCTGAAGGAATTTATAGGTTGCTAGAACAGCTGCAATGTATTGTTTTTGTCGTTGAAATTAGTGATGGGATGCTAGCTGCATACCCATCCTAGAATTATTTGCTCGATTGGGTTGCCTTTATAAGAAATCCAATGTTTTGTGCTCTTGAATAATTCTTTCTGATAATTCTGAACCATTTTAAACTGCTGATTGTTGATAAATTATGGCAGAGATTGGTGAGAATTGCAGATGTAGAGCTAGCGGGTGTGCTAGGGTTATAAACCTAGTGATTATGAGTCCCATGCTCTCTGGGTTCTGTTGTAAAGAGAGATAGAGCAAGATTATATACTTGCTCTCGGAAGGAATCAATACCTACTATTATTAGCTATAATTCTGCACCAGATAAAAGACTGATATTTCATGAAAGTTATCGAAAATTATTATCAGAGAATATTACTGGAAAACTGTTTTCTGAGATAGTCATGGAAACTACGGATTTGAACGTGTCTCTAGAAAATGTTTTGCCATGGTTTTTGCTCATATTCTTGAGGGGTCATTCCTAAATTATTTGATTCAGATTTTAACTTCACGTATATCTTCTTCAAACCTTCTGTAGATCTTCAATTCATAGTTTAGAAAACCCGAGAGTACTTGTGAGCCAAAAATGATGGTGTGAGTCGCTAGAAACTCTTCTGCTAGAATAAGGAAAAACATGTTCATTTTTTTTTAATTGCTGTTGATATGAATGATATTTCAACAATTTTCATAGTTATGCTAGAATTAAATTCTCTTCTTATGCTTTTTGTTTTTGGTATTTTGCATGTTAGTTAAGTTTATTTAACAAATTTATGTACTTTCAGTGTCAGTTTTTTCCTAGTTTTTGAACTATGCTCAACTAATTTGATTCGGATAATTGAAATCTCTTTTACTTCTGAGCCTAGTTGATGGAAGTGGTTTCTTGTTGAACATCATTTACAGGTGTGATAGAACTAGTAGCAGACTATGTAATTTGTCGTGAAGGAGAGCCAATATCACCTGAAGCATCTCGTATACTGGTAGATGACAAATTCCACAGCATGTATCTTCATGAGCTTTGTTTATTTGTCATAAGTGGTAACATTTTCTGAAGTTGACATTGGCTTATTTCTGTTGCAGCGCCTACTACGAGTTCAAATGGCTGCATTCCACCTTTACCTTATATGCCGATGGGTACCTGGTGAATTTGAAGTTTTCAAAAACCCCAGTGTTGAAAATCCCTTGGATGGTGCATAATAGATACATGTCAAACATTTGCAATTTTCAGGAGGCTTATTCTTTAGTCATGATTGAAGCCCCTTCAACATATAACACCAGTCTGAGAATGGAGGGTTTTGGAGAGTTATCTGTATTCCCTTAGGGGTACTTTTGTATCTTGGTTTGTAATATAGAGGGTGGTACTGCTTAACTTTTGATGAGTGGATAATCACTAAAGTTTTGGGGATTTATTACAGCGTCAATTCTTAGCTTCAATAAAACCTGGAAAGTTTCTTTAACAGAAAAAGGTTGGATAATGACATTTATAAAATTATTTTTGAAAGGAGAGCATTTACATTTTTTCCATGGATCTGTTTGACCAGCACTTCCATCTGTTGGGTGAAAGAATGGTAAACCAGGGCATCTCTCTGGAGATGACGTTCATCCAAGTTTTAATGGTTGCTGTAATCAGTGTTATTAGGATTTATATTTTAATAATAATTGATAATGTTATATGAATATAAACTGATAATGGCCATCTCTCCCCATTGTCTATACTGTAACTGTGACGTAGTTATTAAAATCCGTGTATTTTGGTTTTCTTAGATTTGCAATCATAACTCGTGAGGCTGCATGAATAGCAAGAGCACCTCTAAACTTTCTTTAGGTCCATGGTTTAGGTTCAGAAAAGATACAGCATAGAGCTGTTCAAGACCTAATTGTCTTCTTGTACTCTTGTATTGGTGTGCATGTATTTTGTAGTCTGTGGTCAATCACAGTTATGCCTAATGTAAAATCTTTTAAACGTAGCATGTTTTGATATCATGAAATTTTATAATTTCTGACCTTGTTTTAGGCATCTGAGTTCTAGTGGTATTTTGCTTCATTATATTCTTACCGCTTCCACTTTTGGGCTTTTAAAGGTATTCATTCTGAGGTGGGAGTGTAAGTCTGAAACAAGTGTTATTCAGTCCTAAACATCTCTCCGCCTCTGGCAGACAGGGAGAGGTTGGAAAGAACAAATATTTTTCCAAAGTGGAACGACTTTGAAATAATGGTGGTTGGTAGACAAGAAATCCCATTCACTGGTTAGTGCAAGCATCATTTTCTAATATTTGGGCTGAGTGAGCCCTACTCTATAATGGGATCATGAAACTAGAGTTTTCTTTGGGGATGGGGTAGATGGAAAAATATACAGGTCTACTTGTGCTTCTAGAGCCAAGACGAACCTGGTGGTGTTGACGTATGTAGTTGCTGACCTGTAAAGTAGAATTAAAAGATCAATTTTGCAGGTCAAGAAGAGCTGATCAGGGAAGGAGCATGAGAAGATCAACGTGTTGCTAGGCATGTCGGGTTCATTTTTATATCATAAATAAGATTGCCTCTGACGGAATGGTGTGATGAGGGATTTGTAGCGCTTGATCCATTAATAGGTTGAGGATCCATGCCCCCTTGAGCATTATAGTAACTCCTAATAAATACCTTATATTATTGACAGGGTGTTTTCAAGTTATTACGCACGCCATAGTAGGTGCCCTCCTACAACTCCCTTCGAGGAATTAACTTGTGAGGAGGTGGGGGGAAAGGTGTGTGTTGGGCAGCTATCTCTTCCTTTTTGATTTGGTGTAAACGAATTCCTTAAGAGCCCTCTTCTCATCTTAAGAGTCCTATTTCCAAGTCGATCTCCAAGCGGACTGGACACTTTTTAACGTAGCATCTCATTATAGAGTAGGGCCCTTTCAGGATTAACTAGATAGATTTCCACACTACTCTATTGCAGTAGTATGTAGACCAGACAACTTGGAGCATTCAGCCACAACCATGTGCCACCACTTTCTAGGTTTTCGGATGGAGACATGTAACCCTCAACAAAAGGGAGTTACATACCTCATGAAGACCCTATTAATAGCCAATTTGCACTACGGTCCAGTAAATAGAGTTCATGCTATTTAGCTCTACACTATATTATACATTTTGTTATCTTGCGTTTAGACTTTTTTTGTTGAGGGCCTTATCAATTTGTTCTTGGAGATGAACAAGATTTCGATGCTTCTTCAATTTGGATTCTTTCCCTACCATTATCTATTGACGGTAAGGGGACAATAATTACTATTCATGCTAGACGAGAGCATAATATTACCAATCTCATTCATGGTGATGCCATTTGACATAGCCTCAATGGGTGACCGCAGGCACCAAAGGCACATCAACGTAGCTTACTAATCCACTTGCTTGTTTTCTAAAGGCCTTGGTGACAAGTTCAGTAAGGTCTCACTAAAGCCATGTTGCCATGAGGAGGCTCTTGTCTAATGCTAAAAACATGAACACCTAAAGCTAGCCAAATTGATTTTGTGAAAGCCACGAGGAACCTTCACCTTGTGATTATGACTACCAAAAGAAAGCCCATACATGACTACGAGTAGGGATCATATGTGCTCTACTCTCGCAGTAATTGCTCAACCTATCCAATCTACAATCAATATGTTTTGCAACTATTTTAGTTGGGTGGGATAGGCTATTGCTTAGTCTCAAAGTATCATCGATTGGTCCGCCATTATAGAGGTAGGGTGGTTTCAATCGATGCATGAGCAACTCGAAGTCATTATTTTCTCTTTATGCTTTCTATGATCATTGATAGGTTATATAGATTCAAACAAAATACTTGTGGAGCTTATGTAGCATTAGCTTGTGGATAATTTTTGCTACATAACAACAATTATAGTTGATTCAACATCATTAAAAAACTAAGAGAGTTGGCATGGGAGTTGTAGAATCAAGTTTGAGAATCAATTGTAGATTGGCTCCTATCCCACCCATCCATGAGCATACACAAAAAAATGAGATTTTGTGGAGTTTCTCAATAATAGTTTGTGGATGAGAATTTTTCCCCTCGCGAGGGCTAGAATAGAAAACAATTTGTCCACTTGATATTAAGAATTGATAGAATCCTACCTGTAGGTCGTAGTAGTACTAATTGTATATGCCACTTCAACCATATCTTGGATCAATTTAAGGTTGACTAACCACCTTCATCCATAAAGCAATTTGGTTGGATTTCGATCTATTAGTCTTGTAGGTTAGGGCATCCATGCATTGACTCAATTTGGGAGGTGTGGAAAGTCGTGGTTGGATATTCATTGATTGATGTTGGTGGAAGGGGTTCAGGATTCAAGTGATTGATGGGTTGTTTGGAACTTAAATATCTGTATATAGAATGACAAGCATACATACTTCTTTGGTTAAGAGCAATTGGCTAGCATATTATGATGCTCAAGAGTATGGGTTTGGGAATGATGTGAAACTAAACCTAACACTTATTGTGAGGAGGGATTGGGTAGAGGGATTTTTATTGTGGATGGAAATGAGCTTTGGAAATGGATGGGGGATGCAAGGTCGGTTGCAATAGTTTGTTGATTGTAATGAGTATATGGTGAAGGCATAAATTGAGAACTAGTTAGTTGGCTCCTACTCTATAATGCATCACTACGTCAACTCCAAGTTTCTATATTAGGAAAGGTTTAGGTGAGAGGAGTATGATGTATTGACTCCTAGATTGGTTTTGTCGAGCCATCTTGGGGTCTTGATTCTATAAGTGGTCTTTGGGATCATGAAAAGTGGCTTTTATGGAACCATTTGATTGAAAAACATAAGTACTTAATCATGCCATACTCATGTATCATGTATCAAAGAGATATTATTACCATCAAACTATAATGTCTATTGATTCTTTAGGCCTTTGTTCTTATGTGACTAACAACACCATTAATGACCATGATTGGGCCATACAAAGGTTGTGTCGGCCTCCCTTCCACTTTGGTACTGGCTTACCTCACCAGTCACCCCCTACTATCTATAGTCCGTGGCATAGATTCTTTGTATATTCTGTATGCAACACGATACTCTTCACCTATTTTTGAAAGAATACAAATAAGATTGCATTGCTATTACTATTGTTGATGAGAAAACAATTGGATCAACTAGTTCAAAGTACACAACTAAGTTTATTGCCTTTACCTCCACCTTTGCTAATGTTCCCACCTGCATCCTTGACTTTGTTGGTGGTAGTTCTTCTATATATATGTCAACATCAACTTCTAGCTTTGCTATTAGTGTTGTTGGTGTTGCTATGTGTACTAATGATACCCTTGCTTATGCTGCACCTAGCTCTACTATCAGAGATTTTGGTACTAGGTATTGATTTGGATAATGAAACTAGGCTTTTTATGTACCAAAACCCTCCATAGGCTATGCTATTGATGGAGTTAAATATAATGTTGAGTAAGCTATTGCTAGTGCTAGATGTATTTACTATAATAAGGTTATGGATCAAGGTAAACAACTAGCTTTGTTATTGGGTATCAATTTGGCTATGCTAGAAGGTATCTTGGTTGACGGTAGTGGTGGATAAGCTAGTGGTGAAGATGCTATTGCTGGGTCCACTATAGGTATTGTTACTCTTGCTTCTAGATCAATAGATAGTGATGTTGGTGCTAGGTGTTCTACTAAACCAATTGAGGCTTTTGTAGGTGGTGCTTAGTGTATACTATTAATGGATACGATGTTGGTATTGGTAGTGGTTTTGGAGAAGCTAAGACAAGTAGGTGTGCTAGTAAAGATTGTGGTGGTATACGATTAGCACTACTTATAGAAATACTTCAAACTAGTATTGCTGGTGCTTCAACAACTATTCCATCAACTATTGCTAGGTATGTTGGTAGTATATCTACTTAGGTTGAGTCTAGTGCTAGTGCTTGATTTGCTTAGTAAACAACTTAATCTAAGCGTGCTTAAATGGGATGCTTTTTGTCTCTCAAGTAGATGGAGTTTTTGAGTAACTTCTTGTGGTGATTGTATTTGCATTGGGAGATTGGTTGGGAACCAAGTTGGTATAAACATTGCTCAATTGGCCTAGGCAATTCATTTTGCCTCTCTTCGTAAATTGTTAGGTCTATTGTTGGCTATGTTGCTTACTATAAGGCACTCTTGCCTTTTCTATTTATAGATAAATTGGTTCTTTGATGGATGCTTTCACTCACTTTCTAACAAGCTATCAAACTTACAAGGATGTTGGTTTGGATGCTTTAGGTGTTGATTAAATGGGTGCTACTTAAACTTGGTCAATTTAGGTAACCTAAACTACTAAGACTAGTGGTGCTTTCTTGGTTGTACTACAATTTTATGTTGCATAGTTGCATTCTTTCTAAATCATAAAGAGATGCTATGGCCAAAATCCACACAATTGAAAGCATGATAATATTACATTTTATTCATTTCTAGCTCATTATGTAGATTAAAAATTATTATTGAATGACAATTTAAAAGGGAAATGTGCTTACTGCCCCATCTACAACACACCTTTTTTTGCATAGTGTAGTGCCATAAATTGTCACCCTTGACAATTTCACACTAGGTTTTGCTCCCACTATGTGCTTGGACCTAATTATGCACCTAATTTCCTAATTGCGCCTTTAATTGCCCGTTTTAAAACATTTATCAAAAAATTAAACATGGGAAATCAAAGTAGGCATTTAATATTTTACCCCTGACACTTTGGATCCTAAAAAAGCAAGAATCCAGTCTTGGGTGTAGGGCGCCCTAAAATGCCTATTTTGGCTCCAAATCTAAATATGTCGATGTCGGTAATTTATTATTTGAAATTCAAATTTTAATTGTTGGCTATCGAGGTTTAATTTTTCGGAAACTAGAAGAATTGTATATAAATATAGTATTTTCATCATTTGAATGAACTAAGCACACCTAAGGAATTCACTTGAGAAAATCAAGTGTCCTAAAAGCATTAAAGAGAAGTCAAGAGAAAAACTTTCCAAATTATTGCAACATCGTGTCATTCAAACATTATGTCAAGTTTTATGTGAGTTTTGTTCATGTTTTGCATGCATTCCATTTTTGAGCATTAACACTTGTAAGTCTTCAAATCATATCAAGTCAAGCAACAATTGACCCTTGAAGGTGATGGGTGCGACTTCAATCCATCAAGGAGATTAAATCTGAGTGGTGAGTTTCAACAAATTATCAAATTATTACTTGTTTATCATTTAGCCTCTATCCCTCAAAAGGATAAGCTCTCATTTGCCATTGTGGAGGTAGGAATACCAACACAGGGTTTGATTTAGGCAAACCCCTATATGGAACAATCCTTCCCCTCCTTTTATGTGTGCAAGTTGCAGATCTAGAATGAATTGGAGGAAGATTGAAGGCTATTTGTTCATTCTTGCACTTAAACCTTACAAGTTGTTAAGTCATGAAATCTGCATTTTCTCATCAACAAACGAAGTTTTGACCACGAGTCCCAGAAGATAGAAGCTACAAACTAGGGACCTCAGGCATGTGAAATCAATTTTCAGAAATTAGGTCTTCTGATTTTCAGTTTCTTCCGTGTTTGCCTTCTGCATTTATGGCTTCCAATTTTGTATGCCTATTTTTCAGTTTCTTAGAATTCATTATAGAATGCCACATTTTCATAGTTTAGCTACATCATTGCATCACATCAAAATCCTAGACCAAATCCAATCCAAAACCTCCAAAGAAATCTAGGTCTAGGGTTGATTTATTCACCTTCTAGGTTGTAAGTCAATCTCATATCCTTGTCGATCTAGATTTCCCAATGTTTTTGGAAAAGGTTTGATTTTAGTGATCTACCCATTAGATTTAGGACCTCCTTTTCCAACAAAACACATTGTTACCAAAGAGTAACTACTATTGAAGAACCAAAACCACAAAGTTGATTGAACACATAATTTCCCATTCTTTCACTCAATCGTATTCAATTTGCTAGTCCCACAACCTGTCGTTGAACATAGGTTGTCATTGATGTCAAAGGTTGTCAGAAGCTCAGTTTGTTCTGTGTTGGTAATTTTACTATCAGGATGCAAAATCAAGAAATATACATTATTAGTTCCTAAGGAGTGTGTGTATAAATGTTGTATGCTTGCAATATCATGTTAGAAATATTGTCATTGATGTCACAAATCGTGTAGATATGAAGAACATAATATGATCAGATTAACATGAAGAGATGTAGAACTTTGATCAATGATTTGATCATCAAAATCAGGTTGAAAGGTCTCTTGATATATTCGCTATATTAAGGTATAAAAGGAACGAACTGAAATGACACAATTTAAGACTCAGTTCGATGATCAATCAACTTAAATAGCTCTGTATCAAATTTATGTTTTTTCCAGAACTCGATTCATGTCAACTCAGCTACTAAGACATGTTACACAAAAAGACAAAGAAAAGCTACAAATAGAAATTTGAAGACGTCTTAAATGACAAAGACGTGTTAATATGTGATCAATCGCAAAAATCTCATGTATGAGATTATCTTTGCTGAGAGGTACAACTATGTGCGTCTATTAAAAATAAAAATGAGATTTGTCTAAAAACGAATTCCTGAAGTGGCGCACTAAGCATTTGTGTTTAAAAAAAATACGTATCTTCTCCAAATCGAGTCTTCTTCTAAAGTTGCGATTGCTGAGAAGAAAAAGATGTATATTCGTTTAACATCTTTCTATGAAGAGATGTGGTCTCATTAGAATAATGCAACTCTCTAAAAAAAGACGGGCTTGCCTTGAGAAGGCACTTCTTTAAACATCTAAAGATATTTCGGTTGTTTAAGTATGAATATCATAAATTAAGAGGCCAATTATAAAAAGTATATCAAGAAAAAATAAAACATTAAAATAACAAAATGAAGAGGTGCGAGTAAGATTTGAAAAGAGAAAGTCATGTTTTTCCATCAAGAGTGGCAATCTTTGAACAAGATATATTCAACTCTCAAATCTTTTTCTTGAGTGTGGTTGTGAAGTCTAAATTTATACAAATCATAAACCCATCTTCTTGTGTGGGCTGAGTGTGAGATTTTTCATCACAAAGGCAGATTGGAGGATTGGGAGAGTACAAATTTGATTGAAGTCATTTACCTTCATCCATCAAGTCAAGGTTGGTGCCTTGCATTAGGGGTTGGTGCTCCTTGTAGGTTGGTGCCTACTAAAATTGTAAAGGAGTTGGTGTTCCTTGTAGGTTGTAGCCTACAAAATCATCTCATTTGTAAATCAAGTAGGTTGGTGCCTACTTCCATCTGTAAAAAGTCATTTAATCATTTTCAATAAAGATGTGTCAACTTGTTCTCATTGAGTCATATCAAAAGTTGATTGTAATAAGTTTGAAAAGATTAAGAATTGAAAGTTTGGTTTGATTTATTGATTCACCCCTCCTCTCAGTAAATCTTTTGTGCTCTTCAATTGGTATCAAAGTAAGGTCCTTCTTTAAAGCTTAATCGCTTGAAGGAGATCCTTAAAGAGCACTTATGGCAGATCATAACAATACAGTGAAAGCACCCATCTTTGATGGGACTAATTATGCATTTTGGAGTATCAAGATGGAAGCATATTTGAATGCACTTGGATTTGATGTGTGGCAATCTGTTGTTGATGGGTATACACCTCCAACAACCCCTCCAACGGATCAAGCCAGGAAAAAGAGAAGTGAGAACAATGCCAAAGCTAAGCATGCTCTTCTTTGCAGCCTAACATATTATGAATTTACAAAGGTCATGCATTGAAATTCAACAAAAGAGATATGGGTTAAGCTTCAAAACATCTATGAAGGAGATCCCAAATTAAAGAAGGCAAAGCTGCAAACTCATCGAAGGAAGATGGAGACTCTCAAGATGAATGAAGATGAAGACATAACATCATACTTTCTTCGTGTTGATGAAATAGTGAACATTATGAGATGACTTGGTGAAGATATTGCTGATGATTTTATTGTTGATAAGATTCTAAGATCTTTATCTACAAAGTTTGAGGCTAAAGTTGCAGCATTGGAAGAATTAACAAACTTAGACCAGCTATCAAAAGATGAATTACATGGAATCCTTGTTGCCTATGAGATGAGGATTGAAGGAAGATCACCACAAAAGGAAGTCTCATTCAAAGCATCCAAAAAGGGCAAGAACAAGCATGAAGAACAAAGTGACAAATCAAGTGATGAAGCAAAAGCCTACTTCATGGGAAAACTTAAGAAAGGAAAAGGAAAATATAAAGGGAAATTCCGCTTTAAATGCTTCATTGTGGGAAAATTGGACATTGTGCCTCAAAATGTTTACAAGATGATAGCCACTCTAGTGAAGAAAAAAAAGAGATCAACGACAAGAAAAAGGGAAAGAAGAATTTCAAAAAAATCTCAAAAACACAAGAAGAGTTTCTATTCAAAGAAAGATATCAACACCTCCGAAGAACAAAGTGAAGATTTCTCAAGCAATGGTGAAGAAGAAATATTGTTCATGGCTGAATATGAAGACCAAGATGCTAATAAAGAAGGTAATGAAGAAGAATAAGTTGATCAAGAATGCAATGAAGAAGAAGAAGTAGATCTTGACGAAGAACTTCACTATGCATACAAGAAAAATGAAGAATTAAAGAAGGCTACCAAGCATAAAAAGAAGATCAAAGAAATGACAAAAGACTTGGAGGAATCAAGCAAGACTATTGAAGATTTGAGGGCTCTAATCATGGAAGCTGAAAGAAATGAAGATCAAATTCATTTCAAAAGAAATGGAATGTGACAAGCTGGAGCAAGAAATAGTTATGCTAAAGATCGAATTGGAAAAGACAAAGGAACAACACACAAAGGTGGATGAAGACTCCATCAAGTTGAATGAGCTCATGAAGGCTAAAAAATTCTTTCAAGACAAAACAGGGGGCAGTCTTGAAAGACAGTCCAAGAAGTTTACTAACTCCAAAGGAGAAACTAAGACCTTCTCAAAGCAAGCCGAAGGAGATTGGATAAGTGTTGATCCTAAAAAAAGGCTAAATACTAGGCACTTCTATGCATTTAATGGCTATTGTTTTTTATGTAACAAGTTCGGCCACAAGGCCTTAAATTGTAAGAATAAAGCAAAGAATATTCCTAGTTACATTAGGAGAGATTATAATCCTTTCACACCCTTAATGGACTTTTAATATCTTATGCTACAATTGTAATAACTTTGGGCACAAGGCACAAGCTTGTAGGACATTTTTTAATGATTCTCCAAAGCAAATCAAGAAAGAAGATAAGTCCATTAAAAGGAAGGAAATGCCTATCAAAGTGAGGAAGAAGGAGAAATCCATGTTCATTCAAACAACCTTATATGTAGAAAGTAAAAAGGATAGATGGTACATTGACAATGGGTGCTCAAAGCACATGACAGGTGATAAAAATAAATTCATCTCCCTTAAACCAATTGATGAAGGAACGGTAAGATTTGGTGATAACTCAAGAAAAGAAATAAAAGGAAAAGGAACACTTAGCCTAGATAATGGTAGAACAAAAACAAAAAATGTCTTATATGTTAAAGGCTTAAAAGAAAATCTACTAAGCGTTAGCCAACTTTGTGATCAAGGGCATAATGTTATATTTCATTCTAACAAATATGCAATCAAGAAAGATGGAAAACTAATTGCACAAGATAATAGGAAACACAATTTGTATGTTCTAAAAGAGATAAGTTGTGAAAGTTGCAATTTGGTACAAGAGGATGAAAGTTGGTTGTGGCACAAAAGGCTAGGCCACCTCAACTTTGATAATATTGTCAAAGTTGGTAAATCAAATGATGCGAGAGATATGCCAAGAATAACAAAGCCTTCCAACATCATTTGTAAGGAGTGTCAACTTGGAAAGCAAACAAGGTCAAGTTTCAAGCCTGAGGATCACTCTTCATTAAGGCCATTGGAACTCATACACACCGATCTTTGTGGGCCAACCAAAACCAAAAGCATGAATGGAGAGAGATACTTTATGTTACTGATTGATGACTTCTCAAGAATGACTTGGGTTACTTTCTTAAAAGAAAAATCTGAAGCTTTTGAGAAATTCAAAGCTTTTAAAGAGTTGGTGGAAAATGAAGCAAGTACAAAGTAAAATGTCTTAGATCAGATTGAGGAGGTGAATTCACATCAAATGAATTTGAAAATTTCTGCATAGAACATGGAACTAAGAGACAACTTTCTACATCAAGAACCCCTCAACAAAATGGGGTTGTACAAAGAAAGGATAGAACGGTTCAAGAAATGGCAAGAGCAATGCTAAATGAGTCAAAGATAGTAGATGCCTTTTGGAAGGAAGCAATTCATACAAAAAATTACATCTTGAATCGTGGAGAAATTAGAGTAAACAATGATAAGAAACCCTATGAACTTTGGAAAGGGAGACCAACAACTATCAAATATTTCAAGATCTTTGGAAGCACTTGCTACATTAGAAGAGATGAAGAAGACTTGAGTAAATTTGATGCAAAAGTAGATGAGGGAATCTTTCTTGGCTACTCATCAAAAAGTAAGGCATACAAATGCTATAACAAAAGAACTCACAAAATTGTTGAAAGTGCCAATGTAAGAGTTGATGAAGGAAAGAAATTCAAAGAAGTTGGACAAAGCTATCATTATGTTCAAACCATGAGTGATGAAGACAAAGTAGATGAGAACTCCAAAGAGGATGAAAAGGAGGAAGAGACAAAAGAAGAAGAATCTCCACAAAAGACTCCCATGAAGACACCAAAGACACCTTCTAAGTTTGTGCAAAAGAACCATCCTGAAGAATTGATTCTTCAAGATAGATGTAGATCTACAAGGAAAATGATAAATTATGATTAAAATTGTCATGTAGCACTACTATCCAAAATCGAGCCCAAAACCTTTGAAGAAGCAAGCAAAGATAAATATTGGATTGGTGCAATGAACGAAGAGTTGGATCAAATAGAGAAAAATGATACTTGGGAACTTGTCCCAAGACCAAAAGACAAGAATGTAATAGGCAAAAAATGGGTCTTTAGGAACAAGCTAAATGAAGATGGTCAAGTCACAAGGAACAAAGAAAGATTAGTATACAAAGGCTATGCTCAAGTTGAAGGAGTGGACTTTGAAGAAACATTTGCATCGGTTGCAAGGATTGAAGCAATTAGAATGTTTCTAGCCTATGCAAGTCACAAGAAATTCAAGATATATCAAATGGACGTCAAATCTGCTTTTCTCAATGGAGATCTAGAGGAGGAGGTTTATATTGAACAACCTGAAGGATTTCTACTATCAAAAAACAAGGATTATGTGTGCAAATTGAAGAAAGCTCTCTATGGGCTCAAACAAGCCCCAAGAGCATGGTACTCTAGACTTGACAAGTATCTCAAAGAACAAGGATTCAAAAGAGGAGATGTAGACAACAATCTTTATATTAAAGAAGAGGAAGGACATTTATTGATTGTGGTGGTGTCTGTAGATGATATCATTTTTGGTGGACATGGACAAAATGTGCAAAGAATTCTCCTCATGTATGCAAAGGGAGTTCGAGATGTCAATGTTGGGAGAACTATCTTTCTTCCTTAGATTACAAATTTGACAATCTAGCAAAGGAATTTTCATCTCTCTTACCAAATATGTGAAAGAAATGCTAAAAAGGTTTAGGATGGAAGATTGCAATCCTGTAAGTACCCCCATGGTTATAGGTTGTAAGCTAAGTAAAGAAGACAAATCTCAAGAAGCAAATCAAACACTCTATAGATCAATGATTGGAAGTTTGTTGCACTTAATTGCTACAAGACCTGATATAATGCAAGTTGTTGGAATGGTGGCAAGATTTCAAGAAACACCAAAAGAAACACATGTTCATGCAGTGAAACGAATATTCAAGTATTTAAAAGGTACTATGGAATATGGTCTATGGTATCCTAGCAGCAAAGACTTCACTCTTGATGCATTCACAAATGCTGATTGGGAAGGCAATTTGGATGATAGAAAAAGTACAAGTGGAGGAGCCTTCTTCCTTGGAGGGAACCTAGTGTCTTGGATGAGCAAAAAGCAAGAATCAATTTCTTTATCCACAATAGAAGTTGAATATATTGCAGCAACAACATGTTGCACTCAACTTTTGTGGATGAGGCAAACTCTAAAAGACATCAAAGTAGAATATAATCATCCTTGCACCATCTATTGTGACAAAACAAGTGCAATCAACATCTCCAAAAATCTAGTGATGCACTCAAGAACCAAGCATATACCTACCAAGTATCACTTTTTGAGAGAGAAAGTGGAAGAAGGACAGGTGTGTTTGGAATACATGGCTTCAAAAGAACAAATTGCTGATATATTCACCAAACCACTACCAAGGGATGCATTTGAATATCTAAGGGACAAACTGGGAGTTATCCCACACCCATCAAATTGATTAGTGGAAGCATACATTCAGGTGGAGCTATACATGTAGCTCCATGGAACAAAAGACATAACATTGTTAGAAGACCCCTTTCCATTGATGTCAAAGGGGGAGAAAATATAAAAGGATCAAATATTGCTATTGAAGCGGTTGCCATCAATGACAAAGGGGGAGATTGTTAGAAATATTGTCATTGATGTCACAAATCGTGCAGATATGAAGAACATAATATGATCAGATTAACATGAAGAGATGTAGAACTTTGATCAGTGATTTGATCATCAAAATCAAGTTGAAAGGTCTCTTGATATATTCGCTATATTAAGGTATAAAAAGAACGAACTGGAATGTCACAATTTAAGACTCAGTTCGATGATCTATCAACTTAAATAGCTTTGTATCAGATTTATGTTTTTTCCAGAACTCGATTCATGTCAACTCAACTACTAAGACATGCTACACAAAAGACAAAGAAAAGATACAAATAGAAATTTGAAGACGTCTTAAAAGACAAAGACGTGTTAATATGTGATCAATTGCAAAAATCTCATTGTATGAGATTATCTTTGTTGAGAGGTACGACTATGTGCGTCTATCAAAAATAAAAATGAATTCCCGAAGTGGCACACTAAGCAAGTGTGTTTTAAAAAATTACGTATCTTCTCCAAATCGGGTCTTCTTCTAAAGTCACGACTGCCGAGAAGAAAAAGACATATATTCTTCTAACGTCTTTCTATGAAGAGATGTGGTCTCATTAGAATAATGCGACTCTCTAAAAAGAGACGGGCATGTCTTGAAAAGGCACTTCTTTAAACATCTGAAGATAATTCGGTTGTTTAAGTATGAATATCATAAATTAAGAGGCCGATTATAAAAAGTATGTCAAGAAAAATTAAAACATTGAAAATACAAAATGAAGAGGTGTGAGTAAGATTTGAAAAGAGAAAGTCATGCTTTTCCATCAAGAGTGACAATCTTTGAACAAGATATATATTCAACTCTCAAATCTTTTTCTTGAGTGTGGTTGTGAAGTGTAAATTGATACAAATCAGAAACCCATCTTCTTGTGTGGGCTGAGTGTGAGATTTTTCATCACAAAGGCAAATTGGAGGATTGAGAGAGTGCATATCTGATTGGTGTTCCTTGTAGGTTGTAGCCTACAAAATCATCTCATTTGTAAATCAAGTAGGTTGGTGCCTACTTCCATTTGTAAAAAGTCATTAATCATTTTCAATAAAGAGGTGTCAACTTGTTCTCATTGAGTCATATCAAAAGTTGATTGTAATAAGTTTGAAAAGACTAAGAATTGAAAGTTTGGTTTGATTTACTGATTCACCCCCCCTCTTAGTAAATATTTTTTTCTCTTCATATCATGCTTGCATCTATTATGTATGACAACGGTGGTTTGGACGTCTGTATCAGTATGCTTCAGTTCAGTTCTCAAGGTAGCAAGATTTCTTTGGCAGTACAATTATGGCCAACATTTCTTTTAGAAATGTAGTTTTTCTTTGTGGTTTCAGAGCAGAGTATGTTTACACTAGTTCTATGATATTCACAAGTTTCCAGAGGATATGTTTAGCATGCAAAAATATTGAAGTGACAAAAGGTTCTCTATTTCTGTTTGTCAACTAGTTGGGTTTCAAGGTGTGCTATAACGATTAGTAGCATGCATTATTCAAATCTTGCGTGTGGTGTTAAGATAGGACTTGCTTAAGGTTCCTATGGTAGCGCATGGTATCATGTTCTTTTAGCGACAAATAAATTTGATTTTGGACCAACCTATTACACACTTCATGTATATATATTTTAGGTCCACCTTATGTCACCACCACTATTTGCAGATCCCTGACCGAAGTAGAAGAGTGTTATTGTAATGTCATGTATATATTTCAAATGTTTAGATGCATTATGAGTGGAAGTATTTGATCACATGAATTAGAATTACACCTGTGTGAAGAAGAGTTGGTTGCTAGTGCAAATTGAAGAAAAGGTGGTGAAATAGAAGGAAGAGTTGTATTCTTGTGTGTGTGCCTATATCAACACATCATTTGTAGTGAGGAGGATTGTCAACTGTGACTGACACATGTATGAGTTTACATTGAAGATCCACAAGCTTTATCATTGTATTCTGGTAGGATTGGTGTTCTACCTATTGTATTGTTTCAATTGGGGATTGGTGTCTCTAGTAGGTTGGTGCCTACAAGCACAATAGGATATTGTTGTCTATGGTAGGTTGGTGCCTACTTCAGTGTGTAAAATTTACTTATATATTTTTGCATTGTGAAGTTGGATTTGGACAGTAGATCCAAGCAGCTATTCTCATCGTGCTTTTTCCTATCTTGGGTTTTCCATGTATATCTAGTGTCCTCATGTGTGCTTTATGATTTTATGTTTTATTCGCTTACGTGGAGTTAAGTGTGTAGAATCATATACTCTGATAACTGTAACAAAAGTTAAGTATTTTGAATTGATTATGTGGATATCAAAATCTGCAAATGGTTGTAAAACTCTAACACAGACACATTATTAGCATGATTAACATTTTAGAACCAAGCACACGTCCAATATCCTTATGAAATAATACCTCATGCTTCAAAATGCAAACAAATGACAAAACTAATCAAAGCATACAAAAAAAGACATTTAATATACCTAGTCCATGGTGGATTGATGCTACTCTTTGTGTAGAAGGTAGCCCTTTCCCAACCCTTTGACAAGCTAAATGATGAAAATACAATGCTATGATAATGGACAAAATTAGCTCTGAATATGAAGAGAGTAACTTTGCATGAGGTTGTGTGTCTAAATGATGAAAGAAGGCCTTGGATTTATAGGTGAGATTGAAGAGAGAAGAGACAAAGTTGAGGAATGTGGGACTAATCCTCAACCAATAGGAAGGAGCCACTTGGCACCATGTGAATGGGCCAAGGTTGTGCAAGTTTTGGTCAATGTGCCAATAAATGACATTAGGTGGCCTTTTCAAATTTCAAATTTGACTTTGTTGGAGGGAGAAAAAGGGATCTTAAATGTCAAGTGGGGGACATGTAAGAGGGGAGTTAATGCCATATTGGAAGGGACAAGCCATTTGAGAGGGAAATTCAAATTGGACGAATATTCCCTTTTATGCCATGTTGAGGGAAATTAGAAGATTTAATAAATCAATTAAATGATTTATTTGTGGAAGTGGGAAAAGCTAGAGGACGGGACATGGGTTAGACTTAGCATTAATCAAGGATTTGATTAATTAAGCTGATGATTTAGCTGATATGACATTTGATTTATATTTTTGGATTTGTTTTAAACCAAATGAGAAGAAAATGGATATTTAGAGTTTTAATTAAACATTTGGGTTTATTTAATTAAATGGAGGAACCTTAGGACATTAATTAAATAATTTGATTTAATTAATTAAGGAGATAACCTTAGAAGACTAAACTTGATTTGTTTAATTGATAGGTGAAATATGATTAATCAATGATTTTAATTTTGCATGTCTACAAATTAAATCTACCGATTCACCCCCCTCTCAGTAGATTGTGTGCCCTTCAATTGGTATTAGAGCTAAGTTCCTTTGAAGAAGCCTAACAAAATAAGGTAGCTCTGAGATGGCACACTCAGTTAGTTAGGAAGGATTCTTTTGAAATAAAGCACCACTCTTTGATGGATCCAATTTTAGGTATGGACATCTGGATGCCAATAGTAGAAGGATATGACATTCTTAAAAACCCTCCTAGGGATCAGGACAAAAAGAGGGCTTGTGAGCTCAATGCTAAGGCAAGGAATACTATTTTATGTGGATTGACTAACTCTAAATTTGTGAAAGTGATGTAGTGCAAGGCAACAAAAGAAATATGGGATAAATTGGAGACCATTTATGAAGGTGATGACAAAATCAAAGAGGAAAAGATGCAAACTCATAGATCTTAGTTTGAAAGCTTGAATATGAAAGAAGATGAGAATATTGCTACATTTTGGCTCTGGGTTGATGAAGTTGTCAACTCTATTCGAGGGCTTGGTGAGAATTTGAAGGAAAAGAATGTTGTGAAAAAGGTACTCAAATCTCTCCCTAGAAGATTTGATTCTAAAGTCTCTGCAATTGAAGAAGCTAAGGATTTGAATGCTTTGAAGTTGACTGAACTACATGGAATTCTAATTTCTTTTGAGATAAGATTTGAAAGTGAAGATTCTATAAGGAAAGAGGATGCTTTCAGAGTATCTAGGAATGAGGTTGATCAAGATTCTGATATTGGATCAGATCCAAAGGAAGCCAATTTTTTCAGGAAGCTACAAAGAGGTTCTAGTAAGTACAAAGGCAAGTTACCTTTTAAGTGCTTTAATTGTGGTGAAGTAGGAAATTTTATGGCTAAGTGTCCACATAAGAATTATAACAATGTTGAGCAAAAAAATGGAAATAAATCATTTCAGAGAAGGTGTAAAGGTCAGATGAAGCATAAGAGTTTCTACACCAATGAGGAAGAAGACTACTCTATTGAAAAAGAAGATGAAAAAGAAAAGGCCATGTTCATGGCTTTTGATATTACTGAAGGAGATGCAAAAATGGATTCCAAAAATAATGAAGATGAAGTGGATCTTGTGGAAGAATTGATGTGTGCTCGAAAAGAAATCAGAAGTTTGAAAAATAAAATTGTAGCAAAAGTGAAGGCTAAAGAAAATGTATCAAGATTTGAAGAAAGAAAGAAATATGATTATTGATTTTAAGACCCAAACATAAGAAGCAAAAAGGATTGAATAATTTTTGACATAAAAATTGCTATCAAGAGATAAGGATTGTGACAAGTTGGAAGCAAAAATTGTGACAATAAGAAAAGAGCTTGACAAAGTCAATCAATAGCTGCAGATGAAGTTAGGTAAGAGTATTGAAACCCTAGATCAGATATTGGGAAGTCAGAGAGCTCCGCACGTCAAAACTAGTATAGGTTTTGATGATAAGAAGAACAAGGTGTCAGAACAGTTTATGAAGATTGCTAAAGCAAGTTTAGAAGTAATTGGATCTAGAAGTTCAAGATCTGAAAGAATCATGACAAGTGATGAAAACATGTCACAAAATGATGGCTTTATTCAAGTGAAAAATATGAGAAGAAGATCTGGAAGTCAAGGATACAACACTAGTTTCAATTGTCCTTTCTCTGGTTATTGTTTTAATTGCAATAATTTTGAACATAAGGTTGTGGATTGTGGAAAAGATTTGATAAGAAGAAATAACTTTGTTAGCAACAATGCATTTGCACCTCTGTACAATTTTAATATCACTTGCTTCAATTGCAACAATTTTGGACACATTGCAATGAACCACAAACACAATTTTATGAGTTCTCCCCTATTGGAAAGTGGAAGAAAAGGATCATAAATTAGGATTCATGAATCATATAAAGTTTGGAAGAAGGTTCCTGAAGAGAAAAAGTTAGAAAATTCAATGATTGCTCAAACTGCTCTACTTGCTCAAAAGGAGAACTTATGGATCATAGACATTGATTGCTCAAGCCACATGACTGGAGATAAAATTAAGTTCGTGAATTTCAAAAAATTTGAAGGTGGTTTTGTGACTCTTGGAAATAATTCTATTGCCATTTGTTTTGGTAAGGTACTTTGAGTCTTGATGATGGTAAGACAAAGACATGATGTTTTGTATGTTGAAGGTTTAAAGCATAATATTTTAAGTGTAAGTCAAAAGTGTGAATAAGGTTATAAACTATTTTTAGTGCCGAAGGTTGTGAAATCAAGGAATCTAGCACTGGAGAATTGATTGGGAAAGGAAGCAGGACAAACAGTGAGATATATCATCTTAGTGAGTTGAATGGACAAATTTGTCTCGTTGTTTAGAGAAAAGAAAGTTGGCTTTGGCATAGAAGGTTAGGACATATGAATTTTGATGATATTGTAAAGATTAGCTCAAGAGGAATGTTTTAGGATATGCCAAAGATTAAGAAGCCTCAATCAAATAGCTACAAGCCATGTCATGAAGGGAAGCAAACAAGAAGCATATATCTTGTTAAAGAGTATTCCACATCAAAACCATTGGATTTGGTTCATATATATTTGTGTAGACCTTTAAAGACTAAAATTCTATAAGGTGATAGGTATTTCATGATGCTCGTTGATGATTACACTAGGATGACCTAAATTACATTTCTGAAAGAGAAGTCAGAAGTATTTGAGAAGTTTAGGGCATCCAAGGCTGTAGTGTAGACAAATGTACACCTTTACATTTTCACTTTATGTTTGGGTCCCTTAATTAATTGGATTTAATTAAGCCTCTAATTGGCCCAATTATGCAATTAAAAGCCTAATTAGTCCCATTTTCTGAAAAGGAAACTTGTATTAAATAATTGCAAGCATTGATTAAATTTCCTTGAAATTGGTGTCCTAGGTTTAGAGCCTAGGACCCATTTGACCAAGGGCGAATGGATCCCCCTTAAGTTTAGGACCTAAATTTTTAATGTTTTTAGTGACATTTTTATGATTCAAATTCAATTTGCAATTGTCGGCCTTTGATGTTTATTTTTTGGGAAATTTGAAAATTACCTATAAACAAATTTTTTTTTATCAATTCAAAACTAGGGAAGCAAGCTAATTTTTTTTTAGAGACTTCACAAGAGCTAAGATTATGGTCAAAGGAGTTCAAGAGAAAATTTCTTAGTCATTTGTTTCAACATTCAAGATCTCAAGTATCATGTCAAAGTTATCTTCATTCATGCATGTTTTTGGAACTAACATTGTGATGTAGGTTTCAAGCATTCAAGTCAAGATTCAAGCATCAAGATCAACATCCAATTAAGCCATTTCATGCAAGATCAAGACCTTGGAGAGATGTGTTAGATTTTAGTCCTTCAAGGATCTCCATTCAAGGGTTTGGTGAGTTACAACATAGCATTGTTCATTCATCATTCCTTCCATTCATGTTTCATTTCATTTCAAGGTTTAATTACCAAGGAAAACCTCCATTCACCAAAAATAAACATTTTTTCCCTCTTGTGTATGTGCAAATTTGCAGGTGAAGAAGGATTGAAGATTGATCAAAAGTGGAATTTTGTAAAGTTGTCATCAAATTTGTCAAGCCACAAAAACTCACTTGTAGAATTTAATTCCGATTTTTTTATTGTGAAATCCAGAGGAATCAAGAGTGCAGATCCAAGAGCAGAGGACTGTGAAAACAAATTTTGAATCCCTGTAGCAAGATCCATTCCCCCTAGGGCGAATCTATCCCAGGAGGACACTCAATAACTGCTTTTGGTGACAGGTGAGTAAATTCAAACTCATCTTAGATCTATTGGAACTTTGTTGATTTTGATAGATTAAGGTTTTAAATTGATGTTTCATGTTTTACATTGCATAATTGGATTCATTTGGTATTTCTCATTTATCTCTCAAAAGTGCATTTCAATTTGATTCACCATGTCCTCAGTCATAAGGAAAATAAAAAGATCTCCATTAAGATTGATGCACCTGAGGGTTGAAAGTCAATATTGCCCTAAGGGATCTCTTTTTTCGAATCAAAGTAGGGAAATAGGTACACTACCCCCATTCAAAACCTACCTCACCTATTCCCCTTCAAAGGCATTAGTAGAGAATGAAACTAGAAGGACAATCAAGGTTTTGAGATCAGATAGAGGTGGAGAATTCACTTATGTTAAGTCTGACAAATTTTGTGAAGAGCATGGGATATGGAGAGAAATTTTTTCTCTTAGAACTCCGTTGCAAAATGGAGTTGCTGAAAGGAAGAACCAGACGATACAAGAGATGGAAAGAACAATGTTATGTCAAGCAAATCTAACAGATATGTACTAGAGAGAAGATACTCAAAATTTTGTATACATTATGAACATAGTTCATATAAGATGCAAGACTGACAAGACACCATATGAGCTATGGAGAAGATGACCAACATTAGTTAGACACCTCAGAATATTTAGAAGAAATTACTACATCAAAAGAGATGAAGAGAATTTGGGTAAGTTTAATTCCAGATCTGATGAAGGTATTTTTCTTGGTTATTCTTTAAGAAGTAAAGCATGTAGATGTTATATAACAAAATATTGAAGAGGATTGTAGAAAGTGAAAATGTGAGAGTTGATGAAACAATTTAACTACTGGTATTCCAGAAGCAAAATATGTTGATGAACCAACTCACAATAGTATTGAAGACTCAGAAGAAGTTGTTACAAAAACTCCAACAAAGTATGTTAAGAAGAATCACTCTGAAGACTAGATTATAGGAGATAAAGACAATGGGGTTTAGACCTAGAAGAGACTTGAGAGAGAGAATGAACAAGTACACTTTACATTATTGTCAAAGATAGAGCCTAAGTCATATAAAGAAGCAAGCATTGAGAAAGGATGGATAGAAGCTTTGAAAGAAGAGCTAAATCAAATCATGAAGAATAAAACTTGGAAACTTGTCCCAAGATCTAAAGGCAAGAATGTGGTTGGAACCAAGTGGGTTTTTAGAAACAATCTAAAAGAAGAAGGTGAAGTGATCCAAAAAAAGGCAAGACTTGTGTGTATGCTTAGGTTGAAGGCATAGATTTTGAAGAGACATTTTTACCGGTAGCAAGATTGGAAGCAAACAAAATGTTTTTAGCTCTTTCAACATTCAAGAACTTCAATGTATACTAGATGGATATGAAGTCAAAATTTTTGAATGGACAACTAGAAGAAGAAGTTTACATTGAACAACTACAAGGGTTTCAATGTTCTAACAATCTAGATTACGTGTGTAGATTAAAGAATCTTTGTATAGACTCAAACAAGCTCCCAGATCTTGGTACTCAAGGTTGCATGGATACTTGCAGTAGCAAGGGTTCCAGAGAGGAAGTACAAATAGTAATTTGTACATAAAAAATAGAAGGAGATCGATTGTTGATAGTTGTGGTCTATGTAGATGATATCATTTTTGGTGGCAATAGTGATGACATGTTCAAGGAGTTTCAGAAGGAAATGGAGAATGAATTTGAAATGTTTATACTAGGTAAATTATCCTTCTTTCTTGGGTTGTAGATTGCACAATCAAACAAAGGCATTTTTCATTTCTCAACACAAGTACATAAAGGAGATGCTAAGTAAGTTTAGGATGGAAGATTGCAAACCGTTGGGAACACCTATGGTTATAGGATGCAAGTTGAGTAAAGATGATGAATCTGCTCCAACAGATTAGACCTTGTAAATATCTATGATTGTAAGTTTGCTATATGTAATAGCATCTAGATCAGATATAATGCAAGTAGTTGGAATGGTTTCCAGATTTTAGTTAGCACCTAAAGAAACTCATGTTAAAGCAGTGAAGAGAATATTCAGATATTTGAAGACTACTATGGATTTTGGATTGTGGTATCCAAAGAGTGAAAATTTCACTTTAACTACATACACAAATGCAGATTGGAAAGGAAGCATAGATGATCAAAATAGCACAAGTGGTGGATAATTATTTCTTGGTGACAGTTTGGTGTCCTAGTTGAGCAAGAAACATGACTTAGTTTCTTTATCTACAGTAGAAGCGGAATACATTGCTACAACATCATGTTGCACTTAGGTATTATGGATGAAGTGAAATTTGAAGGAGATGAAGGTTGAGTTTGATAAACCTATCTCTACTCTTTGTGATAATACTAGTGCCATAAACATTTCAAAGAATCTAGTGATCTACTCAAGGACAAAAAACATTTTAATTAAGTATCATTTTTTGAGGGAGAAGGTTGCAGGAAAGGAGTTAAAGTTGGAGTATGTTGAAACAAAGGAGCAAGTAGCAAATATATTCACAAAACTACTTCCTAAGGAGACATTTGAGTTTCTCTGACAAAAGTTGGGAGTTGTTTTTCCCTCCTCTTGAATCAAGAGGAAGCATAAGGTGAGGGGGAGATTGGTCTCCCTATTGCAAGAAGACTTGGTGGTCTTGTGGAATTTTTTTTCAGAAGTAAGGTAGTATGGACTAAGGGGAGTTGCACTAGAGGAGTTTCGAGAAATGCTCTGCATTTCTCTACTATTGTAGATTTGGTTATGCGGTTTAACAATTTGTCTAAGGAAAGTGTGAAGCATGTATGTTCCTGTTTTCAGATCATATAAGTTATTGCATGAGTTTTCAGAATCAACATAATGGAGGATGTGTTGCTATTGTCAAGGAGGTTCAAAGAAATGATCCACATTTCTCCGTATTTGACATTATTGTCCTATGGCTTGAAGGATGTGTTTGCAAAGATTGGTATCAATGGGGGAGAATGTGTTGAGCTTTTCCATTGATGTCAAAGGGGGAGAGAGTGAACTCAAAATAGTAGTTCATCTTCCAAAGGGTAGAAATCATACCCAAGGGGGGTAATATCTTCGTGTGTAGCTGGTTGGTTTGATGGCCCAACATTTTTCTATTTTTCATTAGTGACAAAGGGAGAGATTGTTGAACATAGGTTGTCATTGATGTCAAAGGTTTTTGTCAAAGGTTGTAAGTAATGTCATTGATGCTAGAAGCTTAGTTTGTTCTATGTTGGTAATTTTACTGTCAGGATACAAAATCAAGAAATATACATTATTAGTTCCTAAGAAGT